>JAFELL010002500.1:0-64089 GCA_019059645.1 Caranx melampygus
CATAATTAAAAACTGAACCTCTTGCAGATGTTGACTCTTAAACTTTGTGTGTTGTATGAGTTTTTATGTAACAATTTGTCTGTCGTCTGCCTCTGTAATTGTCGGCCTGTCTGTTTGAATAAAACCGACTGTCTTTTCTTCTTTTCTCTTCTCAGTACATCAAGATCCCAGCCCCCACACCAGAGTCTCCGTCTGCTCTTCGTGTCTTCTCATTCTACTTATCCAGCGACAGCAAAGATCAGCCTCAAGCGAGCTTTGACTGCATCCATCAGTATGTTTCAGGTACGGAGTTCATACTGCATATCCCGGTATTAAAGAGCACATCAAGTAAAATGGTTAAATCTATTCCTTCTAAAGAGCTTTCATCAATTTTGCTCTTATTCTGATTCAATGTCCTGCCTCGGCCTTATAGCAAACATTTACTGTAAAAATTAATTCAGTGCAAAGCTGACAGATCTGTCTGTCACAACAATTTACTTAATCTACTGGCTGCGACACGTGACCTCAGATGACAGCTTTTTGTCATCTTCATTGGCCAGCAGACTTGCTGCACAAGGTTTTTTCTTTCTTTTTCTTTTTTTTGATAATCCCCAGCTCTCTCGTTATCCCCACATCTCTGAGACCATCGTGAGAGACAGTTTTTCACAGGATGAAGCAGTTGTAATTTCCTGTATATTTCTGGGCTGACCCTCTCATTAGTGAGACCTGTGATGCCTGTTTATGTGGTGGATGTGCTGGAAATGAGGGGTTACGCTCGTTGCTGCCTCCTGCTGCCAGACGGCTGACTGTGGTCTGAACTGGAACTTGTTCTGGTTCCAGTCAGCTGCCTGGAGCCAAGAGCAACAGCGTGAACGTGTGAGGGCAAGAGTTCTTCTTTGTGCCTCAACAATGTTTTCAATATTAAAGGATGAAGAGGAGAAAAGATGGATAATTGTGTTGTGACAATGAAAATTCTACCAGAGAAATGTTTTTTTAAAACAGAGTAAGCAAAAGCTAAATTTGGCAGCACAGTAAATCCTTGATTTATTGACAGCATTAGTGCAGCACATGTTCATGTATTGGACTTTTTACTTTTGTCACAGATCGTCTTGTTTTGCAAGTGTGCTGTCAGGACCAAGCTAATCCTGAGGGTTTTTAAGAGGCTCTATCCTGCTTTGAACCAGGATATCTGACTTTCTCACACACACTGGACTACAGGGCAATCTAGCCTGTGACATAACATACAGTAACCATAGACCTTTCTTAGCAGCCTCCACCGCAAAGCCACTTTATGCCACATGGGTCAGTATGCTGCTCTAAGATGGCTAATAGGACTGTGTTTTTACAGTGTCTACTGTGCAGCCAGCGCAGAGCCCTGCGGTTCAACAGCTTGTGTTTGTGTTTTGCAGTGATGGCCGTGAACAGCTGGAAGGTCAGGGTATCATCCAGGACAAGATCACCGTGTGTGCCACAGACGACTCGTACCAGATGACCCGTGAGAGGATGTCTCAGGTGGAGAAGGACATCTGGAGCCGCTCTGCCATTGAGATCACAACCGGGAGCCACATATCCAAGTAAGGATAGACTGCACACAGCTCGAAAGCTTGGAAAAGGCATCAGTACGGTGGATATGGATACACTGAGAGTAGGAATTTTGGCTTTCTTAAAAAATGTTTGTGTTGATTGTTCAAAGCTGAAATCCAGATATTTCCCACTGTGATGTGGAAAAAAGACAGTTGTATTTTTGGTTCTGCAATCAAGACCAACTTGTCTCCTACTGTATATTGTCCTTGCGTCTCACACACATCAGGCTCTGAAAAGATCGTCTCCAAAATGAATATTTGGCTTTAATCAAAGTCGGTAGTGTCCATCTTAATCTGTCACTGTACAGGTAGAAAACCAGTGAGACATTTGAAGCCAGGGTCTTACTGTTGTTTTACTCAAAGGCATATAATGAAATTAATGTTGGCTGCAAAGGGCTGTAAATTAGTTCATTCTTGTAGCGAACGACTTAATTGCTGCAGGGCAGTGCCAAAAGCCTGTGCAGAAATGGCTCCCTGTTGTTCAAAACATATCTCAAGTCTCTGATAATTACAAATGTTTACCAGATGTTTGCCACGCAACTGAAAAGCATAATTTCAAAGATGATACATCTTGCTGTTCCAACAACTGTATTGCCACATTTGCCATATTTTCTGTGGGTTGCTTTGTGTTTATGTTTTGTTTTGTGTGTGTGTGTGTGTTTTTTTGTTTGTTTTTTTTTAACTTAACATCAATAATGCAAAGACATGAACTGTTGCACTACTTCTCTTTTCTTATGTTTTTTCTCTTCTCCAACCTTTGCTGTGATTATGCAATATTGTTGCGTGGCGTCATTCTAGACCCCCATGTCAGAGCTAGAGCTCCAGGAGAGCTGAAACTCTGAGTGGTTCATACCAAATTTAGACTCTGTGGATTGAGTAACATTAGGTCTTAGGTGATGGTGGCTTGCCAACGTACAGTATATGCCCAGAGGGAAGCATTTAATAACTCCACTCTACACTCCCATTTCAGCCTCAGGAGGTGCACGTTAACACAGTAACTATTACTAGCATGCCACAACTTATAAAGCATGCATCTGACACACCACACAACCCTCACCATAAAATTACTTAATTCAGATCATAATAGCGAGCAGTAGAGTTATGATAATGCACAAAGTTCTTATCTCCTGTCAGGTTAAGCTTTTGTAGTTGAAAGAAAAGCTGTCCCTCCTGTACTCTGCCTCTCTCTGACCTTCGAAGAGCAGATTAACCTGTAATGGGATTAGCACAGAGAGATAGCTTTCACTGCTCCAACGTACCTCTTCTGCCTGTAGCATTTAAGAAATGACCATTTGAGTATCTGAAGACAAATGGTCACAGGCCTGTATGTTCATGTGCTCTAAAGATAAAGCTTACGAGAAGAGATTTTGGTGAACGTTTCCTCATTAGCCAATCAGCTGTCAAGATAGTTAAGCCTTGGAAACATCTTTTCTGTGTCCAGGTAAATGTGTAAAGTTCAACAAGAGGCCAGCTCCTCCGTCTGCATCAGACAGCAGCTTCTATAAGCAACCGACCAACCGTTCGGAGGAATGGCAATATGGCCACGCCGACCCAGAAGCCCTGAGGGAACGCATCATCCACCTGCTGGCTCTTAAACCGTACAGGAAACCAGAGCTACTACTGTGGCTGGAAAGAGAGAGAGCCAGTCCCAAGGACAAGGCCGAGCTGAGTCCCATACTGGAGGAGGTACACAAAAATAATATGTCTGGAGGATCATGCATACTCACACACCACCAAACCACATTCAACCTGTACTTGGCACAGTGTTTCACGTGATGTGTTCGATTGACAACAAAAAAGGGTGCTATATTTCAGCAGGAATTAATCTGAAAATTTTAATGGATGTATGCCCCAGGGGCAGAGAGTAGGACCTGAATCACGTTCAATCTAACAAACATATAATCGTATACTGAAAAAGACCTGGGCCTGTTGTGCTTTAATTGAACTTGTGATCTAATTTAGAAGCGTTTACTTTACATGACTTTTCCTGTATACATTTCTGGGTATTCCTAAATGATGTTTGCGTGTCTGTACTGCCATCACGTGTGTGTGTGTGTTTTCTGGTCCCTGTGCTTGTTGGTGTGTGTGCATGCATGTGGTTTTTGTGTCTGTGCGTGTGTGTAATTAGGTCGGTGCTGTAATTGTCTCTGCTGAGATTGTGTTTGCAGTGGGGCGGGTCGCTCTGTCAGGAGGCCCAGGAAGATAGATGTCCTTGGAGAAAGGCAGTCTGGCGAGATTAGAGAGGAGGGTAGAGTCACTGTGAGGCAGAAAGCCTGAGACTTCCAATCGGAGAAGAGAAGAGAGGGAGAAAAAACATTTTCAAGTTTTTTGTTTCAGCAATTTCAAAACCTGGGCTCCAATTAGTTAATGTTATTATTTCACTCATGTTGTTTGTTGATTTAAAAACTAGAGAGTTCTACAATCACAGTGATCAATTTACCCTGATAACACAAGTTTGCAAGATCACTTATATGGTGGTTAACAAAATAAGCTGTTTGAGTGGTTTGGTCTTTATTGTCGGTAGATGTTTAATTTTAAATCAAGAAAAGAATTTACTCTTAAAAACCTCTGTTTTGACCTTGTCAGCTATTTTGAATTACTGGGTTTGAATATTGTCACAGTTTGTACTTGCCCATGAATATTTGGCAAGTCATTATATAATCATCGAGCAAAAATTATGGCACATCCACATGGAGAAAAAAATGTTCCGTTTTACGTTTCAAGAGTAACAAATCTAAACCCTGTATCAATATCAGAAAAAGAACAGTTATCTAAATTATACATGTGAATGTTTTTATTATAAAATGTGATGCGTTGAAGAACGATTTAACATCACAATCTAGCAGTAACATAGGACACACTGCCATTAATAGTACTGTGAGATATGATGTGATAATGGTGATGCTGTGGCACAATGCATTCAGTTTGTCTGTTCTTTATGTGTATGAGGAGGAGTGAGGAGTTTGAATTCTGATAGATGCGGGTAAATGCTGATTCCCATTATCTCAGACAAAGTCAATTCTGTATATTTCTATACATCTTGTTATGGCATGTGTTCAGTCAATTAATTCAGAAATGAAAGATTGGTGTCCTGGATTTCAGGTAGCCAAAGTCAATCCCAAGGACAGCAGCTACCTGTTGAGGGACGACTACTACAGGCATGTGCAGAGGGACTGCCCGGGTACAGCGAGGAGGAGAGGCAGCTGATCAGCAGGCTGCTGGCCAGGTGGGTCAGAGGAGAGACGCCGTCTTCATAATTACATTTCTTGTGTCTTTTCACTTTTCAGTATGTCACACAAGTTTATGATGGTGGTTTGATACAATCATCATGTAAGTCCCATGGTAACGCTAAGAAATAATAATAACAATTTGACTTCTCTCACAGTTTCTCACAGTTCTAGGCAGACACAGGATCCCATCTTTATCTCTTGTAACTCCCTCTCTCCTCCACATCCTCTTCTCTCATACCCACACATGGACACACACTAATCAGCACTGAGAAACAAAGCTTGTCTGTACCTGCCACAACAAGAATCTGTTTTATTTTTCATGCTCTGCTTCTGTAGTTTCCCATCAGCTCTGCACAGTGATGCCAGTAAAAACTGAATGTTTCTAGACTCCATACAAATTGATATCTTTCCATGTCTCACTGTCACATTACCACATTGTTTCTTTCTGTGTAACAGGAAGCTGCAGCCACAGATTAGCAACCAGTCACGAAATCTTCAAGCAAACGCATCGATACGAAGGACCACAGAGGATACGACACTACATCACAGCACAGTAAAAAATCCTGCAGTGGTAAATGTTTTTGAAAACACTTTAACATGTTGTTTTGGGTTTTTTTTTTTTTTTTACTGTACCAGGCAAATTCCACATGTAAGATTTAAATTTTTGGCTTGCTGGCTTTTGATAAGTCTTGGTTTTTACCTTGTAGAGTGATGTGACACTGCGAATGTAATTAATGGTATGTAGTCTGACAATCAGAGTTTGACATCAGAGACCAGGTTACAGCTTGTTTTTGTTTTGGAAGGAACTAATATAAGTGACATGAAAGGTTAATTTCTCTCATTTTCTTCTCACCTTCCCAGAAACGCCCCGTGCCTTCTGACTCACTTGAAAGGCTCGCTGTTAAGAGACAAAAACTTGCGGACCAGCTGCAACAGCAGCCCACAGTAAATGGACTCTTAAACAATAAGGGAGGACACGACAATGCAAATCCCACCTCAACCCAGCTTCCATACAAAGACTGAGTTTCAAAGAACAACTAACCATACTAGCAACCAGATGACTCATCAGGGGGCAGCTCCCCGTACTGCCCAAACATTCAAGCACCTCGAACACACCTGTTTCAGAGAGCAGGGAGCAAGAACCCAAAGTAAGCAGCCATCAGCCACTGCAAGGTGACTCTGACTGCGTTCACCAGCAGCTCGCAAACAGCCAGCACAAAAAGAGAAATCTAAAAAGCACAAAGACAAGAGCGGGAAAGGTTAAAAGACAACCAGGGCAGCAACTGGTTGGAGACAAGTCCTGATCTAAAGCAGAAACCGGACAAACTTGACAGTAAGGCCTCATTTTACATCATCAGTTTACTCACCTCTATTCCTCTTACACTGTGTCATCTCACCCTAAAACACAAAGAGGTAGTTTGAGATTGAGGTTTGAATATTCAGTCACATTGCAGTGTTCACATCTTTAGGACATGCTCTTGTTGTCGTGTGTCTGCACTGTTTTTTTTCCCTGCAGTGGTCTGTATGATAATAATTTAACCACACATACTTTGAACAGATGACCAGTGGTAATTGTCTGTGGTCTCTCTGAGCGACCGTTTATCTCTCAGCTCGCTGGTGCATTTATAGAGTATTATCTCATAAGCATGTCCGCGTTTGCTCCCTTAAGCTCACTCTCTTGAGTCCTCAGTGTGTTATCTGGCTGATTGACTCAACAACAGCTCGAGCATCGCTTTGGGTCTCTAAGCTGAGATGTCTCTGATACCCACAAGCACACACACACGCTCACAGTGTGGCTTTTTGCAAAACAAAAACACTTGCTCAATCTCAGACAGTTACAGAGTGTCATGTGGATGACAATTTTCACTCAACTCAACCTAATGCATTTTTTTATCCTCTTGTGTTGTTTTTTCCAGATCCAGACATCACAAATGCTGTGGGCTCTGAAGAGAAGCCAGATTATGTGCTGTGAGTGTAAACATGATCTAAAATAACTTTTTTATGATTGTTCTGTGCGGTTTCCTGCTGTAGCCAAACTTTAAACACACTTAAAATGTCTTGTCAGTTAAAATATGTGTTGAAGAGAACAGGGAGATAAATATGCACATCTGATCAAAACTGCCTATTTCCTGTTTATCATTGATCTCTGGCTCTGGTTCAAGATAGTGGACAAGCAGTAATGTTTATGGATGTAAATTGGTGCATGAATTCTCTCCAGTGGTACTGAATGGACCTGTGTTATAGTATCATATTGTAGCAGCGCATCGTGGCCCTATGTTGCCATCTTGTGTCAAAAAGAGATATTGTAGGTGGAAAAAAGTTAAGTTGAAGTCATGTGATAAGACTCATACTAAAAGGTGTTTTGTGCATGAAAGAATGAGCTGCTGAAATCTGACTGATGAAATTTACATGGAGGAGTGTAGTGTATTTATGCTTTAATCCACTGTAAAGGATCAGTTAGGTCGGCCAAATTAACACACAGTGATGTTGCCCTGTATAACATCACATGTACATCATCATCATGTTTGTGTGCCTCCCTGTAGCACCTATGGCACCATCATGACTTTGGAGCAACGTCAGAGGTACCAGGAAGATTTCTGCGCTGAGTACGATGAGTACAAAGACCTGCACTCCCGGATCGCCACCATAACCCACATGTTTGTTCAGCTAGGATCCAAGATCAAGAGCCTGTCGCCTGGCACACAAGACTACAAGGTACAAATGCAACTAGAACTTATCTCATCTGTTCAAACACACATAGACATAGATGCTACGGTATTAATTTGTGCTGGTGAATTAATATCTGCAATCTTTTTTCTTTTCACCTAATGTAGATAATGGAAGACCAATACTAGAAAATACAACAAGTATCGAAAGGTAAGTCAAACCAAATACATGCCACTATAGTCACCTAAGTTGAGGAGTTTCCATCCATTTGTTTTTCAGTGTATCTTAAACTTGCACATGAAAATAAGTGGCAAAGCCGATGCCAACATCTTGAAAAACTCATTGCCAAAAACTCAATGTGAATGGCTGAGGTGGAAAAGTGAATGTAATGCTTGAGGGAAAATGAGACAAAGTGCAACGGAAAAAGACCATGATGTGCGTGAACCGTGTGATTTCATCGTCCTCTGAAGAGACTAAGGATAGAAGCAGGTGAAAAAACATCTGTGTGGAGCAATTACGTTAATTCATGAAAACAAACATAAATGCCTAGGTCCATCATGTTTCATACACAGTTGAAGCTCCACTGCTTTTCCTTCACCCTCTTTTTCAGCAACAGTTTATGGCACCAAGTGGAGCATTAGAGCCACATCTTCTTTGGCTGGATTTCTTAAAAATCTGAAAGCTTTGTGCAACATTTGGATGAAAAACAACTTAAAAATCATTATTTCATTTGAATAGGTGACAAGCAAAGCAATATGGAATCATGTTACTACTGTAATAATGTAGTATTACAATTTTGAAATCCAGTATGTATAAGAGGCAAAGTTAGTTGCATGAAAACCTAAATGATTAACAGGCAAAAGCTTACGTGTATACAGCTCAATCATCTGTAAGTCTAAGTATTGTGTAACCACAGCTCTTCTTTTAATGAATGCTTCGCAGCTGCTTAAAATTCCAGACACACTGCTCTGGGAAGAAGTGTTTCAACTATGATAATTTTTCTTGCCAAAGTGTGAATGTTTATAACTGTCAGTGGTCGGCACACATTATTACAAAAGAATTTAGATCATTTTTAATGTGGAAAGCTGTTTTATTAAAACCATTTCATTTGTCCCGTGTCAGAAGTTCCCAGGCTACCGGGAGGAGAAGAAACGCTGCGAGTATCTCCATGAGAAACTGTCCTACATCAAACAGCTCATCATAGACTATGATGTCTCTCAAGCATCTTCATAGCGAAGGCTCACCCCCTTACATGTTGACATCCAGTTTTTTTTCTATAAGGAAGCCCGTCTTCACATTAACAGCACAGGTATCAAACAAAGTGTATTTACCTCCAAGTGATATCAAGAATTTGGATGAAACTTCAATGTAGACTGCTTCTGCTGGGACCATGAACGATGCTGTGAGCACCAATGATGATTATGAGTCAAGAACAGATTTCACTCTGGTATTTGTAAGTCTATTTGTATTGAAGTTATATTTTCTCTTAAACATTATGTCAATGTGAAAACTCCAAGGGAGAAGCACAGATAGTTTGGGGATCATGACAGTTGTGCATCTGTGCATATCACAAATGACATACTGTAAAGGTTTCCCTGTCATGTCATTACCAGTGTCAGTGTAAGCCATTTTAGGTAGAGGACATCACTACACCTCATGACTTTGTTTTTGACACGTAAAGTCAGCAAGTTTTCACTTTTCACTTTTTATACATTTAGAGATCTCAATATGCAACATGAAAACCTTACATTTTTTAAAGTTCCATATCAAAGTTGCCTCATGCATTATATATGATTGAAGCAGCCCACTGCATAAAATGAAATGTTTGAGTCCTCTCAGATTAATCACTCACATCTTATTGAGTAAATAAGGTGAGATGAATCCAATGCAGTTCCCTAAAGCTCCAGGCAAGTTCAAATCAATTACTGAATCAGCAGACAGCCACTAATGTCTGTTTTGAAAAAGAAAAAGTGTTAAAAGAGGTTAATTTGATATTGGAAACTGGGGAAAGAATTCCAAATCTGGGCAAAGATAAGGTTATTGGAGCTCAATAATACAGACACATAAATTAAGATATTATGCTGTGTAGCCAGAAAGGGGCACTATTTACTTCGTTCGGTCTGGTCAAGCTTGTTCAGCATATTTCACACTAAAGTCAAATTAAAATTCTCTCTAACATTTTGAAAGCAGTTGAATATAATGATACAAAAGTTAATAGTGCAGGTTCACATAGAACCTGATGCATGACAGTACAATGACATACAATATGCTTTCTCCCAATGCACTTGTGTCTATCTAAAGTATTTATTCACCACACCCCTTTCTTCTGAATGACACCCCCCCCCCCCCCCCATAGCAGTTACTGACATTGTTAATTAGGCAACAAGTCTACTTTGAAGTATTCCAACCCACTGGAAAGAAGTGTGCATCTCTCTTTTGCTTAGAACTACTGATGTATTTATTTTCAAGCGTCTTGCTCTATCCTGTGTTTCTGAAGCATCAGATCTTGTTTGATCAAAGTGTTTGTATCCAAGCAGCTCAGGAGTGAGGTGGGAGGCTGGAGTAGATGAAAGGATTTGCTAACATAACATGTTGCATGTTTTGCCTCCATCTGAGCAGACCACAGCTGTGGAGAGTCACAGAGTGAAAGCTGCCCCAAGTCCCACAAAGTCCTCCAAATACTAACGTAGAAATGGTAAAGAAAGGCCACAAATGGGGAGTCAGAAATGATCACTTGTGCTCCATGGCATGATGGTACATTAATTACACATTTTTTCACATTTTACTGCAAAGTTGGATCACTCTGGTCCTATGAGAATTCAGACAGCAGTTAACACTACAGTGGAGACTTTATAGTGCGCGATGAATGATTTCAGGTTCATCCCCAGATTGCTGGTCTTCATGGAAATGTGGAGCCATATTAAAGGTAAATGTGTACATTTGCTGCATTATAACCAGTTGTGGTACGTGGGTATTTAAAACATTGGTCTGGAGGGCTTTGTATCCTTCTGTTTCTAGTAATAATCAGTGACCATTCAGTTTGTTTTGTTTTGGGGTTTTTGGTTTTTTTTTGCACTAAACCCACTCTGAAAGAAGGGGGCAGCAGAATTTCACTCAGATTGTAATTGTCAGCGTGGTTGCAGTTTTTGTACCAAATGTTATCACTAAGTCAGTGACATACATAGAAGCCTTAAGATTACACTTTTATAGAACAGAAACCTTCAGACTGCCAATTCAACATTATCCACTCTCATCTGTTACCTTGCCTTATATTACTGTTATTAAACCTGTCTTTGCCATTTTACTGTTGAAGTGAATGCAACAATGGTTCTCTGAAACGTTTTGAATATTACTTTCCCGAGGAAATATTTCATTATGTTATTTTAAAATCGTTTAGTGCACACTTGATTCGCCATGATGGCATAGCGTAATCTTACTGTGGCTGCATCGGTAATTCCTCTGGTACTCTGTTTTTAATCATGATTTATGTATCTGGTCAAGCATGTATCTTTGGGAATATAACCATGTTTATTCTATCACTGATATTCCTTTTTGAATTATATTGCCTCAGCTCTGACCATTTGGTTTGATTGGAATTGTCGTCAGTGATTTCTGTGATATGTTCAAGCACAAGAAAGTTGTGTTCAATAACAATACTCAGTCACTTTCAGGTAGTGGATTATGAGTGTCAAGTGTCAGGTGATTGATTAGAGACTGTAATTATCTGGAGGTTATTGAGTTTTGTGGAGGCTGTATAGGACCATGATGAAAGAGTCACTGGGCCTGAAGTCAAAATATTTCTTTCTTACAAAATCACTAAATGAATGTTATTTTCTGCACAAGTCTTAATCACAAGCCACAATAACAGGTTCATACATTTTTTGTTTCTTGGCCTGGTGTTGAGCACTCACAAGGCACTAGTGTGTACGCTGCACAGCAGGTGTTTTTATGTACTGCGTACCTGCTGAAGCCTGAAGGGAAGGCAGAGCATTATGAACTTGCATTTTACAAATGTATACTTTTCTTTTCCTGTTGTGCAAAGTTCAAAAGAATAAAACATCAAAGTGACTTTTGCCTTGAAACTTGAATGTGCTACATTGCTCTTGAGTTTTATATATTGGGATCTACATCATTCATTGATCATCATAGTTTGTGTTTTCTTTGATAATATGTTTTACTGCATAGACAAATCCACTGTAATGTGCTGAAAGGCCTTTATATTTGTAATTAATAACAGCAACTACTAATGTTTCTTTTTCCTTTTCTTTTCTTCTTTTTTTTTTTTTTTTAGCTATTTTTGCGTTTCTGTGTTCACCTCTGGGCACGTCCATTATGAACACAGCATGTCTCAATAAAAGTATGTGTACAGCATAGGATAAGTATATTTGTGAATGTCAGATTTAATACATTATCATTACACAAACGGTACAATACAGCACAGAATACGGTCTGTTTTTATGTTTCCCTAAAAATAAAAGATTTACTCAGATATGCTTACACTAGTTGAATTACTTTTTGAAAGGACAAAGATATCTTTTTCTTGTGTTGATATGCTGTCTTCGAGGGCTGGGTTTAGCCTGGCCACAGTTCTCCACCGCGGTCCGGCTCCCCCGTAGCTTGTAATCACAGCGGTCACTGCTGTGAGGGCTACTATGGTGTTGTGTGTGAGACTGCGCATGCGCGGCTGAGGGCCCCTGTCCGAGGGCTGGTTTAGCCTGGCCACAGTTCTCCACCGCGGTCCGCTCCCCCGTAGCTTGTAATCACAGCGGTCAGCTGCTATGAGGACTATGAGTGTGTGTGTGAGACTGCGCATGCGGGCTGAGGTCCCCTGTCCGAGGGCTGGGTTTAGCCTGGCCACAGTTCTCCACCGCGGTCCGGCTCCCCCGTAGCTTGTAATCACAGCGGTCATCTGCCCCCTGGCTACTATGAGTGTGTGTGTGAGACTGCGCATGCGCGGCTGAGGGTCCCTGTCCGAGGGCTGGGTTTAGCCTGGCCACAGTTCTCCACCGCGGTCCGGCTCCCCCGTAGCTTGTAATCACAGCGTCAGCTGCTGTGAGGCTACTATGAGTGTGTGGTGAGACTGCGCATGCGCGGCTGAGGGTCCCCTGTCCGAGGGCTGGGTTTAGCCTGGCCACAGTTCTCCACCGCGGTCCGGCTCCCCCGTAGCTTGTATCACAGCGCATCTGCTGTGAGGCTACTATGAGTGTGTGTGTGAGACTGCGCATGCGGCTGAGGGTCCCCTGTCCGAGGGCTGGGTTTAGCCTGGCACAGTTCTCCACCGCGGTCCGGCTCCCCCGTAGCTTGTAATCACAGCGGTCATCTGCTATGAGGCTACTATGAGTGTGTGTTGAGACTGCGCATGCGCGGCTGAGGGTCCCCTGTCCGAGGGCTGGGTTTAGCCTGGCCACAGTTCTCCACCGCGGTCCGGCTCCCCCGTAGCTTGTAATCACAGCGGTCATCTGCCCCCAGGCTACTATGAGGTGTGTGTGAGACTGCGCATGCGCGGCTGAGGGTCCCCTGTCCGAGGGCTGGGTTTAGCCTGGCCACAGTTCTCCACCGCGGTCCGGCTCCCCCGTAGCTTGTAATCACAGCGGTCAGCTGCTGTTAGGGCTACTATGAGTGTGTGTGTGAGACTGCGCATGCGCGGCTGAGGGTCCCCTGTCCGAGGGCTGGGTTTAGCCTGGCCACAGTTCTCCACCGCGGTCCGGCTCCCCCGTAGCTTGTAATCACAGCGGTCTCACTGTGAGGCTACTATGAGTGTTGTGTGAGACTGCGCATGCGCGGCTGAGGGTCCCCTGTCCGAGGGCTGGGTTTAGCCTGGCCACAGTTCTCCACCGCGGTCCGGCTCCCCCGTAGCTTGTAATCACAGCGGTCATCTGCTATGAGGGCTACTATGAGTTGTGTGTGAGACTGCGCATGCGCGGCTGAGGGTCCCCTGTCCGAGGGCTGGGTTTAGCCTGGCCACAGTTCTCCACCGCGGTCCGGCTCCCCCGTAGCTTGTAATCACAGCGGTCATCTGCTGTGAGGGCTACTATGAGTGTGTGTGTGAGACTGCGCATGCGCGGCTGAGGGTCCCCTGTCCGAGGGCTGGGTTTAGCCTGGCCACAGTTCTCCACCGCGGTCCGGCTCCCCCGTAGCTTGTAATCACAGCGGTCAGCTGCTATGAGGGCTACTATGAGTGTGTGTGTGAGACTGCGCATGCGCGGCTGAGGGTCCCCTGTCCGAGGGCTGGTTTAGCCTGGCCACAGTTCTCCACCGCGGTCCGGCTCCCCCGTAGCTTGTAATCACAGCGGTCACTGCTGTGAGGGCTACTATGAGTGTGTGTGTGAGACTGCGTGCGCGGCTGAGGGTCCCCTGTCCGAGGGCTGGGTTTAGCCTGGCCACAGTTCTCCACCGCGGTCCGGCTCCCCCGTAGCTTGTAATCACAGCGGTCATCTGCTGTGAGGGCTACTATGAGTGTGTGTGTGAGACTGCGCATGCGCGGCTGAGGGTCCCCTGTCCGAGGGCTGGGTTTAGCCTGGCCACAGTTCTCCACCGCGGTCCGGCTCCCCCGTAGCTTGTAATCACAGCGGTCATCTGCTGTGAGGGCTACTATGAGTGTGTGTGTGAGACTGCGCATGCGCGCTGAGGGTCCCCTGTCCGAGGGCTGGTTTTAGCCTGGCCACAGTTCTCCACCGCGGTCCGGCTCCCCCGTAGCTTGTAATCACAGCGGTCATCTGCTGTGAGGCTACTATGAGTGTGTGTGTGAGACTGCGCATGCGCGGCTGAGGTCCCCTGTCCGAGGGCTGGGTTTAGCCTGGCCACAGTTCTCCACCGCGGTCCGGCTCCCCCGTAGCTTGTAATCACAGCGTCATCTGCTGTGAGGGCTACTATGATGTGTGTGTGAGACTGCGCATGCGCGGCTGAGGGTCCCCTGTCCGAGGGCTGGGTTTAGCCTGGCCACAGTTCTCCACCGCGGTCCGGCTCCCCCGTAGCTTGTAATCACAGCGGTCAGCTGCTGTGAGGGCTACTATGAGTGTGTGTGTGAGACTGCGCATGCGCGCTGAGGGTCCCCTGTCCGAGGGCTGGGTTTAGCCTGGCCACAGTTCTCCACCGCGGTCCGGCTCCCCCGTAGCTTGTAATCACAGCGGTCAGCTGCTATGCTACTATGAGTGTGTGTGTGAGACTGCGCATGCGCGGCTGAGGGTCCCCTGTCCGAGGGCTGGGTTTAGCCTGGCCACAGTTCTCCACCGCGGTCCGGCTCCCCCGTAGCTTGTAATCACAGCGGTCATCTGCTGTGAGGGCTACTATGAGTGTGTGTGTGAGACTGCGCATGCGCGGCTGAGGGTCCCCTGTCCGAGGGCTGGGTTTAGCCTGGCCACAGTTCTCCACCGCGGTCCGGCTCCCCCGTAGCTTGTAATCACAGCGGTCATCTGCTGTGAGGGCTACTATGAGTGTGTGTGTGAGACTGCGCATGCGCGGCTGAGGTCCCCTGTCCGAGGGCTGGGTTTAGCCTGGCCACAGTTCTCCACCGCGGTCCGGCTCCCCCGTAGCTTGTAATCACAGCGGTCAGCTGCTGTGAGGCTACTATGAGTGTGTGTGTGAGACTGCGCATGCGCGGCTGAGGGTCCCCTGTCCGAGGGCTGGGTTTAGCCTGGCCACAGTTCTCCACCGCGGTCCGGCTCCCCCGTAGCTTGTAATCACAGCGGTCATCTGCTGTGAGGGCTACTATGAGTGTGTGTGTGAGACTGCGCATGCGCGGCTGAGGGTCCCCTGTCCGAGGGCTGGGTTTAGCCTGGCCACAGTTCTCCACCGCGGTCCGGCTCCCCCGTAGCTTGTAATCACAGCGGTCATCTGCTATGAGGGCTACTATGAGTGTGTGTGTGAGACTGCGCATGCGCGGCTGAGGGTCCCCTGTCCGAGGGCTGGGTTTAGCCTGGCCACAGTTCTCCACCGCGGTCCGGCTCCCCCGTAGCTTGTAATCACAGCGGTCATCTGCCCCCAGGGCTACTATGAGTGTGTGTGTGAGACTGCGCATGCGCGGCTGAGGGTCCCCTGTCCGAGGGCTGGGTTTAGCCTGGCCACAGTTCTCCACCGCGGTCCGGCTCCCCCGTAGCTTGTAATCACAGCGGTCATCTGCTGTGAGGGCTACTATGAGTGTGTGTGTGAGACTGCGCATGCGCGGCTGAGGTCCCCTGTCCGAGGGCTGGGTTTAGCCTGGCCACAGTTCTCCACCGCGGTCCGGCTCCCCCGTAGCTTGTAATCACAGCGGTCATCTGCTATGAGGCTACTATGTGTGTGTGTGTGTGACTGCGCATGCGCGGCTGAGGGTCCCCTGTCCGAGGGCTGGGTTTAGCCTGGCCACAGTTCTCCACCGCGGTCCGGCTCCCCCGTAGCTTGTAATCACAGCGGTCATCTGCTGTGAGGGCTACTATGAGTGTGTGTGTGAGACTGCGCATGCGCGGCTGAGGGTCCCCTGTCCGAGGGCTGGGTTTAGCCTGGCCACAGTTCTCCACCGCGGTCCGGCTCCCCCGTAGCTTGTAATCACAGCGGTCAGCTGCTGTGAGGGCTACTATGAGTGTGTGTGTGAGACTGCGCATGCGCGGCTGAGGTCCCCTGTCCGAGGGCTGGGTTTAGCCTGGCCACAGTTCTCCACCGCGGTCCGGCTCCCCCGTAGCTTGTAATCACAGCGGTCATCTGCTGTGAGGGCTACTATGAGTGTGTGTGTGAGACTGCGCATGCGCGGCTGAGGGTCCCCTGTCCGAGGGCTGGGTTTAGCCTGGCCACAGTTCTCCACCGCGGTCCGGCTCCCCCGTAGCTTGTAATCACAGCGGTCATCTGCCCCCAGGGCTACTATGAGTGTGTGTGTGAGACTGCGCATGCGCGGCTGAGGGTCCCCTGTCCGAGGGCTGGGTTTAGCCTGGCCACAGTTCTCCACCGCGGTCCGGCTCCCCCGTAGCTTGTAATCACAGCGGTCATCTGCTGTGAGGGCTACTATGAGTGTGTGTGTGAGACTGCGCATGCGCGGCTGAGGGTCCCCTGTCCGAGGGCTGGGTTTAGCCTGGCCACAGTTCTCCACCGCGGTCCGGCTCCCCCGTAGCTTGTAATCACAGCGGTCATCTGCTGTGAGGGCTACTATGAGTGTGTGTGTGAGACTGCGCATGCGCGGCTGAGGGTCCCCTGTCCGAGGGCTGGGTTTAGCCTGGCCACAGTTCTCCACCGCGGTCCGGCTCCCCCGTAGCTTGTAATCACAGCGGTCATCTGCTATGAGGGCTACTATGAGTGTGTGTGTGAGACTGCGCATGCGCGGCTGAGGGTCCCCTGTCCGAGGGCTGGGTTTAGCCTGGCCACAGTTCTCCACCGCGGTCCGGCTCCCCCGTAGCTTGTAATCACAGCGGTCATCTGCCCCCAGGGCTACTATGATGTGTGTGTGAGACTGCGCATGCGCGGCTGAGGGTCCCCTGTCCGAGGGCTGGGTTTAGCCTGGCCACAGTTCTCCACCGCGGTCCGGCTCCCCCGTAGCTTGTAATCACAGCGGTCAGCTGCTAGGGCTACTATGAGTGTGTGTGTGAGACTGCGCATGCGCGGCTGAGGGTCCCCTGTCCGAGGGCTGGGTTTAGCCTGGCCACAGTTCTCCACCGCGGTCCGGCTCCCCCGTAGCTTGTAATCACAGCGGTCATCTGCTATGAGGGCTACTATGAGTGTGTGTGTGAGACTGCGCATGCGCGGCTGAGGGTCCCCTGTCCGAGGGCTGGGTTTAGCCTGGCCACAGTTCTCCACCGCGGTCCGGCTCCCCCGTAGCTTGTAATCACAGCGGTCAGCTGCTGTGGGGCTACTATGAGTGTGTGTGTGAGACTGCGCATGCGCGGCTGAGGGTCCCCTGTCCGAGGGCTGGGTTTAGCCTGGCCACAGTTCTCCACCGCGGTCCGGCTCCCCCGTAGCTTGTAATCACAGCGGTCATCTGCTGTGAGGGCTACTATGAGTGTGTGTGTGAGACTGCGCATGCGCGGCTGAGGGTCCCCTGTCCGAGGGCTGGGTTTAGCCTGGCCACAGTTCTCCACCGCGGTCCGGCTCCCCCGTAGCTTGTAATCACAGCGGTCATCTGCTGTGAGGGCTACTATGAGTGTGTGTGTGAGACTGCGCATGCGCGGCTGAGGGTCCCCTGTCCGAGGGCTGGGTTTAGCCTGGCCACAGTTCTCCACCGCGGTCCGGCTCCCCCGTAGCTTGTAATCACAGCGGTCATCTGCTGTGAGGGCTACTATGAGTGTGTGTGTGAGACTGCGCATGCGCGGCTGAGGGTCCCCTGTCCGAGGGCTGGGTTTAGCCTGGCCACAGTTCTCCACCGCGGTCCGGCTCCCCCGTAGCTTGTAATCACAGCGGTCATCTGCTGTGAGGGCTACTATGAGTGTGTGTGTGAGACTGCGCATGCGCGGCTGAGGGTCCCCTGTCCGAGGGCTGGGTTTAGCCTGGCCACAGTTCTCCACCGCGGTCCGGCTCCCCCGTAGCTTGTAATCACAGCGGTCATCTGCTTGAGGCTACTATGAGTGTGTGTGTGAGACTGCGCATGCGCGGCTGAGGGTCCCCTGTCCGAGGGCTGGGTTTAGCCTGGCCACAGTTCTCCACCGCGGTCCGGCTCCCCCGTAGCTTGTAATCACAGCGGTCAGCTGCTGTGAGGGCTACTATGAGTGTGTGTGTGAGACTGCGCATGCGCGGCTGAGGGTCCCCTGTCCGAGGGCTGGGTTTAGCCTGGCCACAGTTCTCCACCGCGGTCCGGCTCCCCCGTAGCTTGTAATCACAGCGGTCATCTGCTGTGAGGGCTACTATGAGTGTGTGTGTGAGACTGCGCATGCGCGGCTGAGGGTCCCCTGTCCGAGGGCTGGGTTTAGCCTGGCCACAGTTCTCCACCGCGGTCCGGCTCCCCCGTAGCTTGTAATCACAGCGGTCAGCTGCTGTGAGGGCTACTATGAGTGTGTGTGTGAGACTGCGCATGCGCGGCTGAGGGTCCCCTGTCCGAGGGCTGGGTTTAGCCTGGCCACAGTTCTCCACCGCGGTCCGGCTCCCCCGTAGCTTGTAATCACAGCGGTCATCTGCTGTGAGGGCTACTATGAGTGTGTGTGTGAGACTGCGCATGCGCGGCTGAGGGTCCCCTGTCCGAGGGCTGGGTTTAGCCTGGCCACAGTTCTCCACCGCGGTCCGGCTCCCCCGTAGCTTGTAATCACAGCGGTCATCTGCTGTGAGGGCTACTATGAGTGTGTGTGTGAGACTGCGCATGCGCGGCTGAGGGTCCCCTGTCCGAGGGCTGGGTTTAGCCTGGCCACAGTTCTCCACCGCGGTCCGGCTCCCCCGTAGCTTGTAATCACAGCGGTCATCTGCCCCCAGGGCTACTATGAGTGTGTGTGTGAGACTGCGCATGCGCGGCTGAGGGTCCCCTGTCCGAGGGCTGGGTTTAGCCTGGCCACAGTTCTCCACCGCGGTCCGGCTCCCCCGTAGCTTGTAATCACAGCGGTCAGCTGCTGTGAGGGCTACTATGAGTGTGTGTGTGAGACTGCGCATGCGCGGCTGAGGGTCCCCTGTCCGAGGGCTGGGTTTAGCCTGGCCACAGTTCTCCACCGCGGTCCGGCTCCCCCGTAGCTTGTAATCACAGCGGTCATCTGCTATGAGGGCTACTATGAGTGTGTGTGTGAGACTGCGCATGCGCGGCTGAGGGTCCCCTGTCCGAGGGCTGGGTTTAGCCTGGCCACAGTTCTCCACCGCGGTCCGGCTCCCCCGTAGCTTGTAATCACAGCGGTCATCTGCTGTGAGGGCTACTATGAGTGTGTGTGTGAGACTGCGCATGCGCGGCTGAGGGTCCCCTGTCCGAGGGCTGGGTTTAGCCTGGCCACAGTTCTCCACCGCGGTCCGGCTCCCCCGTAGCTTGTAATCACAGCGGTCATCTGCTGTGAGGGCTACTATGAGTGTGTGTGTGAGACTGCGCATGCGCGGCTGAGGGTCCCCTGTCCGAGGGCTGGGTTTAGCCTGGCCACAGTTCTCCACCGCGGTCCGGCTCCCCCGTAGCTTGTAATCACAGCGGTCATCTGCTGTGAGGGCTACTATGAGTGTGTGTGTGAGACTGCGCATGCGCGGCTGAGGGTCCCCTGTCCGAGGGCTGGGTTTAGCCTGGCCACAGTTCTCCACCGCGGTCCGGCTCCCCCGTAGCTTGTAATCACAGCGGTCATCTGCTGTGAGGGCTACTATGAGTGTGTGTGTGAGACTGCGCATGCGCGGCTGAGGGTCCCCTGTCCGAGGGCTGGGTTTAGCCTGGCCACAGTTCTCCACCGCGGTCCGGCTCCCCCGTAGCTTGTAATCACAGCGGTCATCTGCTGTGAGGGCTACTATGAGTGTGTGTGTGAGACTGCGCATGCGCGGCTGAGGGTCCCCTGTCCGAGGGCTGGGTTTAGCCTGGCCACAGTTCTCCACCGCGGTCCGGCTCCCCCGTAGCTTGTAATCACAGCGGTCATCTGCTGTGAGGGCTACTATGAGTGTGTGTGAGACTGCGCATGCGCGGCTGAGGGTCCCCTGTCCGAGGGCTGGGTTTAGCCTGGCCACAGTTCTCCACCGCGGTCCGGCTCCCCCGTAGCTTGTAATCACAGCGGTCATCTGCTATGAGGGCTACTATGAGTGTGTGTGTGAGACTGCGCATGCGCGGCTGAGGGTCCCCTGTCCGAGGGCTGGGTTTAGCCTGGCCACAGTTCTCCACCGCGGTCCGGCTCCCCCGTAGCTTGTAATCACAGCGGTCATCTGCTGTGAGGGCTACTATGAGTGTGTGTGTGAGACTGCGCATGCGCGGCTGAGGGTCCCCTGTCCGAGGGCTGGGTTTAGCCTGGCCACAGTTCTCCACCGCGGTCCGGCTCCCCCGTAGCTTGTAATCACAGCGGTCATCTGCTGTGAGGGCTACTATGAGTGTGTGTGTGAGACTGCGCATGCGCGGCTGAGGGTCCCCTGTCCGAGGGCTGGGTTTAGCCTGGCCACAGTTCTCCACCGCGGTCCGGCTCCCCCGTAGCTTGTAATCACAGCGGTCATCTGCTGTGAGGGCTACTATGAGTGTGTGTGTGAGACTGCGCATGCGCGGCTGAGGGTCCCCTGTCCGAGGGCTGGGTTTAGCCTGGCCACAGTTCTCCACCGCGGTCCGGCTCCCCCGTAGCTTGTAATCACAGCGGTCATCTGCTGTGAGGGCTACTATGAGTGTGTGTGTGAGACTGCGCATGCGCGGCTGAGGGTCCCCTGTCCGAGGGCTGGGTTTAGCCTGGCCACAGTTCTCCACCGCGGTCCGGCTCCCCCGTAGCTTGTAATCACAGCGGTCATCTGCTGTGAGGGCTACTATGAGTGTGTGTGTGAGACTGCGCATGCGCGGCTGAGGGTCCCCTGTCCGAGGGCTGGGTTTAGCCTGGCCACAGTTCTCCACCGCGGTCCGGCTCCCCCGTAGCTTGTAATCACAGCGGTCATCTGCTGTGAGGGCTACTATGAGTGTGTGTGTGAGACTGCGCATGCGCGGCTGAGGGTCCCCTGTCCGAGGGCTGGGTTTAGCCTGGCCACAGTTCTCCACCGCGGTCCGGCTCCCCCGTAGCTTGTAATCACAGCGGTCATCTGCTGTGAGGGCTACTATGAGTGTGTGTGTGAGACTGCGCATGCGCGGCTGAGGGTCCCCTGTCCGAGGGCTGGGTTTAGCCTGGCCACAGTTCTCCACCGCGGTCCGGCTCCCCCGTAGCTTGTAATCACAGCGGTCATCTGCTTGAGGGCTACTATGAGTGTGTGTGTGAGACTGCGCATGCGCGGCTGAGGGTCCCCTGTCCGAGGGCTGGGTTTAGCCTGGCCACAGTTCTCCACCGCGGTCCGGCTCCCCCGTAGCTTGTAATCACAGCGGTCATCTGCTGTGAGGGCTACTATGAGTGTGTGTGTGAGACTGCGCATGCGCGGCTGAGGGTCCCCTGTCCGAGGGCTGGGTTTAGCCTGGCCACAGTTCTCCACCGCGGTCCGGCTCCCCCGTAGCTTGTAATCACAGCGGTCATCTGCTGTGAGGGCTACTATGAGTGTGTGTGTGAGACTGCGCATGCGCGGCTGAGGGTCCCCTGTCCGAGGGCTGGGTTTAGCCTGGCCACAGTTCTCCACCGCGGTCCGGCTCCCCCGTAGCTTGTAATCACAGCGGTCATCTGCTGTGAGGGCTACTATGAGTGTGTGTGTGAGACTGCGCATGCGCGGCTGAGGGTCCCCTGTCCGAGGGCTGGGTTTAGCCTGGCCACAGTTCTCCACCGCGGTCCGGCTCCCCCGTAGCTTGTAATCACAGCGGTCATCTGCTGTGAGGGCTACTATGAGTGTGTGTGTGAGACTGCGCATGCGCGGCTGAGGGTCCCCTGTCCGAGGGCTGGGTTTAGCCTGGCCACAGTTCTCCACCGCGGTCCGGCTCCCCCGTAGCTTGTAATCACAGCGGTCATCTGCTGTGAGGGCTACTATGAGTGTGTGTGTGAGACTGCGCATGCGCGGCTGAGGGTCCCCTGTCCGAGGGCTGGGTTTAGCCTGGCCACAGTTCTCCACCGCGGTCCGGCTCCCCCGTAGCTTGTAATCACAGCGGTCATCTGCTGTGAGGGCTACTATGAGTGTGTGTGTGAGACTGCGCATGCGCGGCTGAGGGTCCCCTGTCCGAGGGCTGGGTTTAGCCTGGCCACAGTTCTCCACCGCGGTCCGGCTCCCCCGTAGCTTGTAATCACAGCGGTCATCTGCTGTGAGGGCTACTATGAGTGTGTGTGTGAGACTGCGCATGCGCGGCTGAGGGTCCCCTGTCCGAGGGCTGGGTTTAGCCTGGCCACAGTTCTCCACCGCGGTCCGGCTCCCCCGTAGCTTGTAATCACAGCGGTCATCTGCTGTGAGGGCTACTATGAGTGTGTGTGTGAGACTGCGCATGCGCGGCTGAGGGTCCCCTGTCCGAGGGCTGGGTTTAGCCTGGCCACAGTTCTCCACCGCGGTCCGGCTCCCCCGTAGCTTGTAATCACAGCGGTCATCTGCTGTGAGGGCTACTATGAGTGTGTGTGTGAGACTGCGCATGCGCGGCTGAGGGTCCCCTGTCCGAGGGCTGGGTTTAGCCTGGCCACAGTTCTCCACCGCGGTCCGGCTCCCCCGTAGCTTGTAATCACAGCGGTCATCTGCTGTGAGGGCTACTATGAGTGTGTGTGTGAGACTGCGCATGCGCGGCTGAGGGTCCCCTGTCCGAGGGCTGGGTTTAGCCTGGCCACAGTTCTCCACCGCGGTCCGGCTCCCCCGTAGCTTGTAATCACAGCGGTCATCTGCTGTGAGGGCTACTATGAGTGTGTGTGTGAGACTGCGCATGCGCGGCTGAGGGTCCCCTGTCCGAGGGCTGGGTTTAGCCTGGCCACAGTTCTCCACCGCGGTCCGGCTCCCCCGTAGCTTGTAATCACAGCGGTCATCTGCTGTGAGGGCTACTATGAGTGTGTGTGTGAGACTGCGCATGCGCGGCTGAGGGTCCCCTGTCCGAGGGCTGGGTTTAGCCTGGCCACAGTTCTCCACCGCGGTCCGGCTCCCCCGTAGCTTGTAATCACAGCGGTCATCTGCTGTGAGGGCTACTATGAGTGTGTGTGTGAGACTGCGCATGCGCGGCTGAGGGTCCCCTGTCCGAGGGCTGGGTTTAGCCTGGCCACAGTTCTCCACCGCGGTCCGGCTCCCCCGTAGCTTGTAATCACAGCGGTCATCTGCTGTGAGGGCTACTATGAGTGTGTGTGTGAGACTGCGCATGCGCGGCTGAGGGTCCCCTGTCCGAGGGCTGGGTTTAGCCTGGCCACAGTTCTCCACCGCGGTCCGGCTCCCCCGTAGCTTGTAATCACAGCGGTCATCTGCTGTGAGGGCTACTATGAGTGTGTGTGTGAGACTGCGCATGCGCGGCTGAGGGTCCCCTGTCCGAGGGCTGGGTTTAGCCTGGCCACAGTTCTCCACCGCGGTCCGGCTCCCCCGTAGCTTGTAATCACAGCGGTCATCTGCTGTGAGGGCTACTATGAGTGTGTGTGTGAGACTGCGCATGCGCGGCTGAGGGTCCCCTGTCCGAGGGCTGGGTTTAGCCTGGCCACAGTTCTCCACCGCGGTCCGGCTCCCCCGTAGCTTGTAATCACAGCGGTCATCTGCTGTGAGGGCTACTATGAGTGTGTGTGTGAGACTGCGCATGCGCGGCTGAGGGTCCCCTGTCCGAGGGCTGGGTTTAGCCTGGCCACAGTTCTCCACCGCGGTCCGGCTCCCCCGTAGCTTGTAATCACAGCGGTCATCTGCTGTGAGGGCTACTATGAGTGTGTGTGTGAGACTGCGCATGCGCGGCTGAGGGTCCCCTGTCCGAGGGCTGGGTTTAGCCTGGCCACAGTTCTCCACCGCGGTCCGGCTCCCCCGTAGCTTGTAATCACAGCGGTCAGCTGCTGTGAGGGCTACTATGAGTGTGTGTGTGAGACTGCGCATGCGCGGCTGAGGGTCCCCTGTCCGAGGGCTGGGTTTAGCCTGGCCACAGTTCTCCACCGCGGTCCGGCTCCCCCGTAGCTTGTAATCACAGCGGTCATCTAGAGGCTACTATGAGTGTGTGTGTGAGACTGCGCATGCGCGGCTGAGGGTCCCCTGTCCGAGGGCTGGGTTTAGCCTGGCCACAGTTCTCCACCGCGGTCCGGCTCCCCCGTAGCTTGTAATCACAGCGGTCATCTGCTGTGAGGGCTACTATGAGTGTGTGTGTGAGACTGCGCATGCGCGGCTGAGGGTCCCCTGTCCGAGGGCTGGGTTTAGCCTGGCCACAGTTCTCCACCGCGGTCCGGCTCCCCCGTAGCTTGTAATCACAGCGGTCATCTGCCCCCAGGGCTACTATGAGTGTGTGTGTGAGACTGCGCATGCGCGGCTGAGGGTCCCCTGTCCGAGGGCTGGGTTTAGCCTGGCCACAGTTCTCCACCGCGGTCCGGCTCCCCCGTAGCTTGTAATCACAGCGGTCATCTGCTGTGAGGGCTACTATGAGTGTGTGTGTGAGACTGCGCATGCGCGGCTGAGGGTCCCCTGTCCGAGGGCTGGGTTTAGCCTGGCCACAGTTCTCCACCGCGGTCCGGCTCCCCCGTAGCTTGTAATCACAGCGGTCATCTGCTGTGAGGGCTACTATGAGTGTGTGTGTGAGACTGCGCATGCGCGGCTGAGGGTCCCCTGTCCGAGGGCTGGGTTTAGCCTGGCCACAGTTCTCCACCGCGGTCCGGCTCCCCCGTAGCTTGTAATCACAGCGGTCATCTGCTGTGAGGGCTACTATGAGTGTGTGTGTGAGACTGCGCATGCGCGGCTGAGGGTCCCCTGTCCGAGGGCTGGGTTTAGCCTGGCCACAGTTCTCCACCGCGGTCCGGCTCCCCCGTAGCTTGTAATCACAGCGGTCATCTGCTGTGAGGGCTACTATGAGTGTGTGTGTGAGACTGCGCATGCGCGGCTGAGGGTCCCCTGTCCGAGGGCTGGGTTTAGCCTGGCCACAGTTCTCCACCGCGGTCCGGCTCCCCCGTAGCTTGTAATCACAGCGGTCATCTGCTGTGAGGGCTACTATGAGTGTGTGTGTGAGACTGCGCATGCGCGGCTGAGGGTCCCCTGTCCGAGGGCTGGGTTTAGCCTGGCCACAGTTCTCCACCGCGGTCCGGCTCCCCCGTAGCTTGTAATCACAGCGGTCATCTGCTGTGAGGGCTACTATGAGTGTGTGTGTGAGACTGCGCATGCGCGGCTGAGGGTCCCCTGTCCGAGGGCTGGGTTTAGCCTGGCCACAGTTCTCCACCGCGGTCCGGCTCCCCCGTAGCTTGTAATCACAGCGGTCATCTGCTGTGAGGGCTACTATGAGTGTGTGTGTGAGACTGCGCATGCGCGGCTGAGGGTCCCCTGTCCGAGGGCTGGGTTTAGCCTGGCCACAGTTCTCCACCGCGGTCCGGCTCCCCCGTAGCTTGTAATCACAGCGGTCATCTGCTGTGAGGGCTACTATGAGTGTGTGTGTGAGACTGCGCATGCGCGGCTGAGGGTCCCCTGTCCGAGGGCTGGGTTTAGCCTGGCCACAGTTCTCCACCGCGGTCCGGCTCCCCCGTAGCTTGTAATCACAGCGGTCATCTGCTGTGAGGGCTACTATGAGTGTGTGTGTGAGACTGCGCATGCGCGGCTGAGGGTCCCCTGTCCGAGGGCTGGGTTTAGCCTGGCCACAGTTCTCCACCGCGGTCCGGCTCCCCCGTAGCTTGTAATCACAGCGGTCATCTGCTGTGAGGGCTACTATGAGTGTGTGTGTGAGACTGCGCATGCGCGGCTGAGGGTCCCCTGTCCGAGGGCTGGGTTTAGCCTGGCCACAGTTCTCCACCGCGGTCCGGCTCCCCCGTAGCTTGTAATCACAGCGGTCATCTGCTGTGAGGGCTACTATGAGTGTGTGTGTGAGACTGCGCATGCGCGGCTGAGGGTCCCCTGTCCGAGGGCTGGGTTTAGCCTGGCCACAGTTCTCCACCGCGGTCCGGCTCCCCCGTAGCTTGTAATCACAGCGGTCATCTGCTGTGAGGGCTACTATGAGTGTGTGTGTGAGACTGCGCATGCGCGGCTGAGGGTCCCCTGTCCGAGGGCTGGGTTTAGCCTGGCCACAGTTCTCCACCGCGGTCCGGCTCCCCCGTAGCTTGTAATCACAGCGGTCATCTGCTGAGGGCTACTATGAGTGTGTGTGTGAGACTGCGCATGCGCGGCTGAGGGTCCCCTGTCCGAGGGCTGGGTTTAGCCTGGCCACAGTTCTCCACCGCGGTCCGGCTCCCCCGTAGCTTGTAATCACAGCGGTCATCTGCTGTGAGGGCTACTATGAGTGTGTGTGTGAGACTGCGCATGCGCGGCTGAGGGTCCCCTGTCCGAGGGCTGGGTTTAGCCTGGCCACAGTTCTCCACCGCGGTCCGGCTCCCCCGTAGCTTGTAATCACAGCGGTCATCTGCCCCCAGGGCTACTATGAGTGTGTGTGTGAGACTGCGCATGCGCGGCTGAGGGTCCCCTGTCCGAGGGCTGGGTTTAGCCTGGCCACAGTTCTCCACCGCGGTCCGGCTCCCCCGTAGCTTGTAATCACAGCGGTCATCTGCTGTGAGGGCTACTATGAGTGTGTGTGTGAGACTGCGCATGCGCGGCTGAGGGTCCCCTGTCCGAGGGCTGGGTTTAGCCTGGCCACAGTTCTCCACCGCGGTCCGGCTCCCCCGTAGCTTGTAATCACAGCGGTCATCTGCCCCCAGGGCTACTATGAGTGTGTGTGTGAGACTGCGCATGCGCGGCTGAGGGTCCCCTGTCCGAGGGCTGGGTTTAGCCTGGCCACAGTTCTCCACCGCGGTCCGGCTCCCCCGTAGCTTGTAATCACAGCGGTCATCTGCTGTGAGGGCTACTATGAGTGTGTGTGTGAGACTGCGCATGCGCGGCTGAGGGTCCCCTGTCCGAGGGCTGGGTTTAGCCTGGCCACAGTTCTCCACCGCGGTCCGGCTCCCCCGTAGCTTGTAATCACAGCGGTCATCTGCTGTGAGGGCTACTATGAGTGTGTGTGTGAGACTGCGCATGCGCGGCTGAGGGTCCCCTGTCCGAGGGCTGGGTTTAGCCTGGCCACAGTTCTCCACCGCGGTCCGGCTCCCCCGTAGCTTGTAATCACAGCGGTCATCTGCTGTGAGGGCTACTATGAGTGTGTGTGTGAGACTGCGCATGCGCGGCTGAGGGTCCCCTGTCCGAGGGCTGGGTTTAGCCTGGCCACAGTTCTCCACCGCGGTCCGGCTCCCCCGTAGCTTGTAATCACAGCGGTCATCTGCCCCGGGCTACTATGAGTGTGTGTGTGAGACTGCGCATGCGCGGCTGAGGGTCCCCTGTCCGAGGGCTGGGTTTAGCCTGGCCACAGTTCTCCACCGCGGTCCGGCTCCCCCGTAGCTTGTAATCACAGCGGTCATCTGCTGTGAGGGCTACTATGAGTGTGTGTGTGAGACTGCGCATGCGCGGCTGAGGGTCCCCTGTCCGAGGGCTGGGTTTAGCCTGGCCACAGTTCTCCACCGCGGTCCGGCTCCCCCGTAGCTTGTAATCACAGCGGTCATCTGCTGTGAGGGCTACTATGAGTGTGTGTGTGAGACTGCGCATGCGCGGCTGAGGGTCCCCTGTCCGAGGGCTGGGTTTAGCCTGGCCACAGTTCTCCACCGCGGTCCGGCTCCCCCGTAGCTTGTAATCACAGCGGTCATCTGCTGAGGGCTACTATGAGTGTGTGTGTGAGACTGCGCATGCGCGGCTGAGGGTCCCCTGTCCGAGGGCTGGGTTTAGCCTGGCCACAGTTCTCCACCGCGGTCCGGCTCCCCCGTAGCTTGTAATCACAGCGGTCATCTGCTGTGAGGGCTACTATGAGTGTGTGTGTGAGACTGCGCATGCGCGGCTGAGGGTCCCCTGTCCGAGGGCTGGGTTTAGCCTGGCCACAGTTCTCCACCGCGGTCCGGCTCCCCCGTAGCTTGTAATCACAGCGGTCATCTGCTGTGAGGGCTACTATGAGTGTGTGTGTGAGACTGCGCATGCGCGGCTGAGGGTCCCCTGTCCGAGGGCTGGGTTTAGCCTGGCCACAGTTCTCCACCGCGGTCCGGCTCCCCCGTAGCTTGTAATCACAGCGGTCATCTGCTGTGAGGGCTACTATGAGTGTGTGTGTGAGACTGCGCATGCGCGGCTGAGGGTCCCCTGTCCGAGGGCTGGGTTTAGCCTGGCCACAGTTCTCCACCGCGGTCCGGCTCCCCCGTAGCTTGTAATCACAGCGGTCATCTGCTGTGAGGGCTACTATGAGTGTGTGTGTGAGACTGCGCATGCGCGGCTGAGGGTCCCCTGTCCGAGGGCTGGGTTTAGCCTGGCCACAGTTCTCCACCGCGGTCCGGCTCCCCCGTAGCTTGTAATCACAGCGGTCATCTGCTGTGAGGGCTACTATGAGTGTGTGTGTGAGACTGCGCATGCGCGGCTGAGGGTCCCCTGTCCGAGGGCTGGGTTTAGCCTGGCCACAGTTCTCCACCGCGGTCCGGCTCCCCCGTAGCTTGTAATCACAGCGGTCATCTGCTGTGAGGGCTACTATGAGTGTGTGTGTGAGACTGCGCATGCGCGGCTGAGGGTCCCCTGTCCGAGGGCTGGGTTTAGCCTGGCCACAGTTCTCCACCGCGGTCCGGCTCCCCCGTAGCTTGTAATCACAGCGGTCATCTGCTGTGAGGGCTACTATGAGTGTGTGTGTGAGACTGCGCATGCGCGGCTGAGGGTCCCCTGTCCGAGGGCTGGGTTTAGCCTGGCCACAGTTCTCCACCGCGGTCCGGCTCCCCCGTAGCTTGTAATCACAGCGGTCATCTGCTGTGAGGGCTACTATGAGTGTGTGTGTGAGACTGCGCATGCGCGGCTGAGGGTCCCCTGTCCGAGGGCTGGGTTTAGCCTGGCCACAGTTCTCCACCGCGGTCCGGCTCCCCCGTAGCTTGTAATCACAGCGGTCATCTGCTGTGAGGGCTACTATGAGTGTGTGTGTGAGACTGCGCATGCGCGGCTGAGGGTCCCCTGTCCGAGGGCTGGGTTTAGCCTGGCCACAGTTCTCCACCGCGGTCCGGCTCCCCCGTAGCTTGTAATCACAGCGGTCATCTGCTGTGAGGGCTACTATGAGTGTGTGTGTGAGACTGCGCATGCGCGGCTGAGGGTCCCCTGTCCGAGGGCTGGGTTTAGCCTGGCCACAGTTCTCCACCGCGGTCCGGCTCCCCCGTAGCTTGTAATCACAGCGGTCATCTGCTGTGAGGGCTACTATGAGTGTGTGTGTGAGACTGCGCATGCGCGGCTGAGGGTCCCCTGTCCGAGGGCTGGGTTTAGCCTGGCCACAGTTCTCCACCGCGGTCCGGCTCCCCCGTAGCTTGTAATCACAGCGGTCATCTGCTGTGAGGGCTACTATGAGTGTGTGTGTGAGACTGCGCATGCGCGGCTGAGGGTCCCCTGTCCGAGGGCTGGGTTTAGCCTGGCCACAGTTCTCCACCGCGGTCCGGCTCCCCCGTAGCTTGTAATCACAGCGGTCATCTGCTGTGAGGGCTACTATGAGTGTGTGTGTGAGACTGCGCATGCGCGGCTGAGGGTCCCCTGTCCGAGGGCTGGGTTTAGCCTGGCCACAGTTCTCCACCGCGGTCCGGCTCCCCCGTAGCTTGTAATCACAGCGGTCATCTGCTGTGAGGGCTACTATGAGTGTGTGTGTGAGACTGCGCATGCGCGGCTGAGGGTCCCCTGTCCGAGGGCTGGGTTTAGCCTGGCCACAGTTCTCCACCGCGGTCCGGCTCCCCCGTAGCTTGTAATCACAGCGGTCATCTGCTGTGAGGGCTACTATGAGTGTGTGTGTGAGACTGCGCATGCGCGGCTGAGGGTCCCCTGTCCGAGGGCTGGGTTTAGCCTGGCCACAGTTCTCCACCGCGGTCCGGCTCCCCCGTAGCTTGTAATCACAGCGGTCATCTGCTGTGAGGGCTACTATGAGTGTGTGTGTGAGACTGCGCATGCGCGGCTGAGGGTCCCCTGTCCGAGGGCTGGGTTTAGCCTGGCCACAGTTCTCCACCGCGGTCCGGCTCCCCCGTAGCTTGTAATCACAGCGGTCATCTGCTGAGGGCTACTATGAGTGTGTGTGTGAGACTGCGCATGCGCGGCTGAGGGTCCCCTGTCCGAGGGCTGGGTTTAGCCTGGCCACAGTTCTCCACCGCGGTCCGGCTCCCCCGTAGCTTGTAATCACAGCGGTCATCTGCTGTGAGGGCTACTATGAGTGTGTGTGTGAGACTGCGCATGCGCGGCTGAGGGTCCCCTGTCCGAGGGCTGGGTTTAGCCTGGCCACAGTTCTCCACCGCGGTCCGGCTCCCCCGTAGCTTGTAATCACAGCGGTCATCTGCTGTGGGCTACTATGAGTGTGTGTGTGAGACTGCGCATGCGCGGCTGAGGGTCCCCTGTCCGAGGGCTGGGTTTAGCCTGGCCACAGTTCTCCACCGCGGTCCGGCTCCCCCGTAGCTTGTAATCACAGCGGTCATCTGCTGTGAGGGCTACTATGAGTGTGTGTGTGAGACTGCGCATGCGCGGCTGAGGGTCCCCTGTCCGAGGGCTGGGTTTAGCCTGGCCACAGTTCTCCACCGCGGTCCGGCTCCCCCGTAGCTTGTAATCACAGCGGTCATCTGCTGTGAGGGCTACTATGAGTGTGTGTGTGAGACTGCGCATGCGCGGCTGAGGGTCCCCTGTCCGAGGGCTGGGTTTAGCCTGGCCACAGTTCTCCACCGCGGTCCGGCTCCCCCGTAGCTTGTAATCACAGCGGTCATCTGCTGTGAGGGCTACTATGAGTGTGTGTGTGAGACTGCGCATGCGCGGCTGAGGGTCCCCTGTCCGAGGGCTGGGTTTAGCCTGGCCACAGTTCTCCACCGCGGTCCGGCTCCCCCGTAGCTTGTAATCACAGCGGTCATCTGCTGTGAGGGCTACTATGAGTGTGTGTGTGAGACTGCGCATGCGCGGCTGAGGGTCCCCTGTCCGAGGGCTGGGTTTAGCCTGGCCACAGTTCTCCACCGCGGTCCGGCTCCCCCGTAGCTTGTAATCACAGCGGTCATCTGCTGTGAGGGCTACTATGAGTGTGTGTGTGAGACTGCGCATGCGCGGCTGAGGGTCCCCTGTCCGAGGGCTGGGTTTAGCCTGGCCACAGTTCTCCACCGCGGTCCGGCTCCCCCGTAGCTTGTAATCACAGCGGTCATCTGCTGTGAGGGCTACTATGAGTGTGTGTGTGAGACTGCGCATGCGCGGCTGAGGGTCCCCTGTCCGAGGGCTGGGTTTAGCCTGGCCACAGTTCTCCACCGCGGTCCGGCTCCCCCGTAGCTTGTAATCACAGCGGTCATCTGCTGTGAGGGCTACTATGAGTGTGTGTGTGAGACTGCGCATGCGCGGCTGAGGGTCCCCTGTCCGAGGGCTGGGTTTAGCCTGGCCACAGTTCTCCACCGCGGTCCGGCTCCCCCGTAGCTTGTAATCACAGCGGTCATCTGCTGTGAGGCTACTATGAGTGTGTGTGTGAGACTGCGCATGCGCGGCTGAGGGTCCCCTGTCCGAGGGCTGGGTTTAGCCTGGCCACAGTTCTCCACCGCGGTCCGGCTCCCCCGTAGCTTGTAATCACAGCGGTCATCTGCTGTGAGGGCTACTATGAGTGTGTGTGTGAGACTGCGCATGCGCGGCTGAGGGTCCCCTGTCCGAGGGCTGGGTTTAGCCTGGCCACAGTTCTCCACCGCGGTCCGGCTCCCCCGTAGCTTGTAATCACAGCGGTCATCTGCTGTGAGGGCTACTATGAGTGTGTGTGTGAGACTGCGCATGCGCGGCTGAGGGTCCCCTGTCCGAGGGCTGGGTTTAGCCTGGCCACAGTTCTCCACCGCGGTCCGGCTCCCCCGTAGCTTGTAATCACAGCGGTCATCTGCTGTGAGGGCTACTATGAGTGTGTGTGTGAGACTGCGCATGCGCGGCTGAGGGTCCCCTGTCCGAGGGCTGGGTTTAGCCTGGCCACAGTTCTCCACCGCGGTCCGGCTCCCCCGTAGCTTGTAATCACAGCGGTCATCTGCTGTGAGGGCTACTATGAGTGTGTGTGTGAGACTGCGCATGCGCGGCTGAGGGTCCCCTGTCCGAGGGCTGGGTTTAGCCTGGCCACAGTTCTCCACCGCGGTCCGGCTCCCCCGTAGCTTGTAATCACAGCGGTCATCTGCTATGAGGCTACTATGAGTGTGTGTGTGAGACTGCGCATGCGCGGCTGAGGGTCCCCTGTCCGAGGGCTGGGTTTAGCCTGGCCACAGTTCTCCACCGCGGTCCGGCTCCCCCGTAGCTTGTAATCACAGCGGTCATCTGCTGTGAGGGCTACTATGAGTGTGTGTGTGAGACTGCGCATGCGCGGCTGAGGGTCCCCTGTCCGAGGGCTGGGTTTAGCCTGGCCACAGTTCTCCACCGCGGTCCGGCTCCCCCGTAGCTTGTAATCACAGCGGTCATCTGCTGTGAGGGCTACTATGAGTGTGTGTGTGAGACTGCGCATGCGCGGCTGAGGGTCCCCTGTCCGAGGGCTGGGTTTAGCCTGGCCACAGTTCTCCACCGCGGTCCGGCTCCCCCGTAGCTTGTAATCACAGCGGTCATCTGCTGTGAGGGCTACTATGAGTGTGTGTGTGAGACTGCGCATGCGCGGCTGAGGGTCCCCTGTCCGAGGGCTGGGTTTAGCCTGGCCACAGTTCTCCACCGCGGTCCGGCTCCCCCGTAGCTTGTAATCACAGCGGTCATCTGCTGTGAGGGCTACTATGAGTGTGTGTGTGAGACTGCGCATGCGCGGCTGAGGGTCCCCTGTCCGAGGGCTGGGTTTAGCCTGGCCACAGTTCTCCACCGCGGTCCGGCTCCCCCGTAGCTTGTAATCACAGCGGTCATCTGCTGTGAGGGCTACTATGAGTGTGTGTGTGAGACTGCGCATGCGCGGCTGAGGGTCCCCTGTCCGAGGGCTGGGTTTAGCCTGGCCACAGTTCTCCACCGCGGTCCGGCTCCCCCGTAGCTTGTAATCACAGCGGTCATCTGCTGTGAGGGCTACTATGAGTGTGTGTGTGAGACTGCGCATGCGCGGCTGAGGGTCCCCTGTCCGAGGGCTGGGTTTAGCCTGGCCACAGTTCTCCACCGCGGTCCGGCTCCCCCGTAGCTTGTAATCACAGCGGTCATCTGCTGTGAGGGCTACTATGAGTGTGTGTGTGAGACTGCGCATGCGCGGCTGAGGGTCCCCTGTCCGAGGGCTGGGTTTAGCCTGGCCACAGTTCTCCACCGCGGTCCGGCTCCCCCGTAGCTTGTAATCACAGCGGTCATCTGCTGTGAGGGCTACTATGAGTGTGTGTGTGAGACTGCGCATGCGCGGCTGAGGGTCCCCTGTCCGAGGGCTGGGTTTAGCCTGGCCACAGTTCTCCACCGCGGTCCGGCTCCCCCGTAGCTTGTAATCACAGCGGTCATCTGCTGTGAGGGCTACTATGAGTGTGTGTGTGAGACTGCGCATGCGCGGCTGAGGGTCCCCTGTCCGAGGGCTGGGTTTAGCCTGGCCACAGTTCTCCACCGCGGTCCGGCTCCCCCGTAGCTTGTAATCACAGCGGTCATCTGCTGTGAGGGCTACTATGAGTGTGTGTGTGAGACTGCGCATGCGCGGCTGAGGGTCCCCTGTCCGAGGGCTGGGTTTAGCCTGGCCACAGTTCTCCACCGCGGTCCGGCTCCCCCGTAGCTTGTAATCACAGCGGTCATCTGCTGTGAGGGCTACTATGAGTGTGTGTGTGAGACTGCGCATGCGCGGCTGAGGGTCCCCTGTCCGAGGGCTGGGTTTAGCCTGGCCACAGTTCTCCACCGCGGTCCGGCTCCCCCGTAGCTTGTAATCACAGCGGTCATCTGCTGTGAGGGCTACTATGAGTGTGTGTGTGAGACTGCGCATGCGCGGCTGAGGGTCCCCTGTCCGAGGGCTGGGTTTAGCCTGGCCACAGTTCTCCACCGCGGTCCGGCTCCCCCGTAGCTTGTAATCACAGCGGTCATCTGCTGTGAGGGCTACTATGAGTGTGTGTGTGAGACTGCGCATGCGCGGCTGAGGGTCCCCTGTCCGAGGGCTGGGTTTAGCCTGGCCACAGTTCTCCACCGCGGTCCGGCTCCCCCGTAGCTTGTAATCACAGCGGTCATCTGCTGTGAGGGCTACTATGAGTGTGTGTGTGAGACTGCGCATGCGCGGCTGAGGGTCCCCTGTCCGAGGGCTGGGTTTAGCCTGGCCACAGTTCTCCACCGCGGTCCGGCTCCCCCGTAGCTTGTAATCACAGCGGTCATCTGCTGTGAGGGCTACTATGAGTGTGTGTGTGAGACTGCGCATGCGCGGCTGAGGGTCCCCTGTCCGAGGGCTGGGTTTAGCCTGGCCACAGTTCTCCACCGCGGTCCGGCTCCCCCGTAGCTTGTAATCACAGCGGTCATCTGCTGTGAGGGCTACTATGAGTGTGTGTGTGAGACTGCGCATGCGCGGCTGAGGGTCCCCTGTCCGAGGGCTGGGTTTAGCCTGGCCACAGTTCTCCACCGCGGTCCGGCTCCCCCGTAGCTTGTAATCACAGCGGTCATCTGCTGTGAGGGCTACTATGAGTGTGTGTGTGAGACTGCGCATGCGCGGCTGAGGGTCCCCTGTCCGAGGGCTGGGTTTAGCCTGGCCACAGTTCTCCACCGCGGTCCGGCTCCCCCGTAGCTTGTAATCACAGCGGTCATCTGCTGTGAGGGCTACTATGAGTGTGTGTGTGAGACTGCGCATGCGCGGCTGAGGGTCCCCTGTCCGAGGGCTGGGTTTAGCCTGGCCACAGTTCTCCACCGCGGTCCGGCTCCCCCGTAGCTTGTAATCACAGCGGTCATCTGCCCCCAGGGCTACTATGAGTGTGTGTGTGAGACTGCGCATGCGCGGCTGAGGGTCCCCTGTCCGAGGGCTGGGTTTAGCCTGGCCACAGTTCTCCACCGCGGTCCGGCTCCCCCGTAGCTTGTAATCACAGCGGTCATCTGCTGTGAGGGCTACTATGAGTGTGTGTGTGAGACTGCGCATGCGCGGCTGAGGGTCCCCTGTCCGAGGGCTGGGTTTAGCCTGGCCACAGTTCTCCACCGCGGTCCGGCTCCCCCGTAGCTTGTAATCACAGCGGTCATCTGCTAGGGCTACTATGAGTGTGTGTGTGAGACTGCGCATGCGCGGCTGAGGGTCCCCTGTCCGAGGGCTGGGTTTAGCCTGGCCACAGTTCTCCACCGCGGTCCGGCTCCCCCGTAGCTTGTAATCACAGCGGTCATCTGCTGTGAGGGCTACTATGAGTGTGTGTGTGAGACTGCGCATGCGCGGCTGAGGGTCCCCTGTCCGAGGGCTGGGTTTAGCCTGGCCACAGTTCTCCACCGCGGTCCGGCTCCCCCGTAGCTTGTAATCACAGCGGTCATCTGCTGTGAGGGCTACTATGAGTGTGTGTGTGAGACTGCGCATGCGCGGCTGAGGGTCCCCTGTCCGAGGGCTGGGTTTAGCCTGGCCACAGTTCTCCACCGCGGTCCGGCTCCCCCGTAGCTTGTAATCACAGCGGTCATCTGCTGTGAGGGCTACTATGAGTGTGTGTGTGAGACTGCGCATGCGCGGCTGAGGGTCCCCTGTCCGAGGGCTGGGTTTAGCCTGGCCACAGTTCTCCACCGCGGTCCGGCTCCCCCGTAGCTTGTAATCACAGCGGTCATCTGCTGTGAGGGCTACTATGAGTGTGTGTGTGAGACTGCGCATGCGCGGCTGAGGGTCCCCTGTCCGAGGGCTGGGTTTAGCCTGGCCACAGTTCTCCACCGCGGTCCGGCTCCCCCGTAGCTTGTAATCACAGCGGTCATCTGCTGTGAGGGCTACTATGAGTGTGTGTGTGAGACTGCGCATGCGCGGCTGAGGGTCCCCTGTCCGAGGGCTGGGTTTAGCCTGGCCACAGTTCTCCACCGCGGTCCGGCTCCCCCGTAGCTTGTAATCACAGCGGTCATCTGCTGTGAGGGCTACTATGAGTGTGTGTGTGAGACTGCGCATGCGCGGCTGAGGGTCCCCTGTCCGAGGGCTGGGTTTAGCCTGGCCACAGTTCTCCACCGCGGTCCGGCTCCCCCGTAGCTTGTAATCACAGCGGTCATCTGCTGTGAGGGCTACTATGAGTGTGTGTGTGAGACTGCGCATGCGCGGCTGAGGGTCCCCTGTCCGAGGGCTGGGTTTAGCCTGGCCACAGTTCTCCACCGCGGTCCGGCTCCCCCGTAGCTTGTAATCACAGCGGTCATCTGCTGTGAGGGCTACTATGAGTGTGTGTGTGAGACTGCGCATGCGCGGCTGAGGGTCCCCTGTCCGAGGGCTGGGTTTAGCCTGGCCACAGTTCTCCACCGCGGTCCGGCTCCCCCGTAGCTTGTAATCACAGCGGTCATCTGCCCCCAGGGCTACTATGAGTGTGTGTGTGAGACTGCGCATGCGCGGCTGAGGGTCCCCTGTCCGAGGGCTGGGTTTAGCCTGGCCACAGTTCTCCACCGCGGTCCGGCTCCCCCGTAGCTTGTAATCACAGCGGTCATCTGCTGTGAGGGCTACTATGAGTGTGTGTGTGAGACTGCGCATGCGCGGCTGAGGGTCCCCTGTCCGAGGGCTGGGTTTAGCCTGGCCACAGTTCTCCACCGCGGTCCGGCTCCCCCGTAGCTTGTAATCACAGCGGTCATCTGCTGTGAGGGCTACTATGAGTGTGTGTGTGAGACTGCGCATGCGCGGCTGAGGGTCCCCTGTCCGAGGGCTGGGTTTAGCCTGGCCACAGTTCTCCACCGCGGTCCGGCTCCCCCGTAGCTTGTAATCACAGCGGTCATCTGCTGTGAGGGCTACTATGAGTGTGTGTGTGAGACTGCGCATGCGCGGCTGAGGGTCCCCTGTCCGAGGGCTGGGTTTAGCCTGGCCACAGTTCTCCACCGCGGTCCGGCTCCCCCGTAGCTTGTAATCACAGCGGTCATCTGCTGTGAGGGCTACTATGAGTGTGTGTGTGAGACTGCGCATGCGCGGCTGAGGGTCCCCTGTCCGAGGGCTGGGTTTAGCCTGGCCACAGTTCTCCACCGCGGTCCGGCTCCCCCGTAGCTTGTAATCACAGCGGTCATCTGCTGTGAGGGCTACTATGAGTGTGTGTGTGAGACTGCGCATGCGCGGCTGAGGGTCCCCTGTCCGAGGGCTGGGTTTAGCCTGGCCACAGTTCTCCACCGCGGTCCGGCTCCCCCGTAGCTTGTAATCACAGCGGTCATCTGCTGTGAGGGCTACTATGAGTGTGTGTGTGAGACTGCGCATGCGCGGCTGAGGGTCCCCTGTCCGAGGGCTGGGTTTAGCCTGGCCACAGTTCTCCACCGCGGTCCGGCTCCCCCGTAGCTTGTAATCACAGCGGTCATCTGCTGTGAGGGCTACTATGAGTGTGTGTGTGAGACTGCGCATGCGCGGCTGAGGGTCCCCTGTCCGAGGGCTGGGTTTAGCCTGGCCACAGTTCTCCACCGCGGTCCGGCTCCCCCGTAGCTTGTAATCACAGCGGTCATCTGCTGTGAGGGCTACTATGAGTGTGTGTGTGAGACTGCGCATGCGCGGCTGAGGGTCCCCTGTCCGAGGGCTGGGTTTAGCCTGGCCACAGTTCTCCACCGCGGTCCGGCTCCCCCGTAGCTTGTAATCACAGCGGTCATCTGCTGTGAGGGCTACTATGAGTGTGTGTGTGAGACTGCGCATGCGCGGCTGAGGGTCCCCTGTCCGAGGGCTGGGTTTAGCCTGGCCACAGTTCTCCACCGCGGTCCGGCTCCCCCGTAGCTTGTAATCACAGCGGTCATCTGCTGTGAGGGCTACTATGAGTGTGTGTGTGAGACTGCGCATGCGCGGCTGAGGGTCCCCTGTCCGAGGGCTGGGTTTAGCCTGGCCACAGTTCTCCACCGCGGTCCGGCTCCCCCGTAGCTTGTAATCACAGCGGTCATCTGCTGTGAGGGCTACTATGAGTGTGTGTGTGAGACTGCGCATGCGCGGCTGAGGGTCCCCTGTCCGAGGGCTGGGTTTAGCCTGGCCACAGTTCTCCACCGCGGTCCGGCTCCCCCGTAGCTTGTAATCACAGCGGTCATCTGCTGTGAGGGCTACTATGAGTGTGTGTGTGAGACTGCGCATGCGCGGCTGAGGGTCCCCTGTCCGAGGGCTGGGTTTAGCCTGGCCACAGTTCTCCACCGCGGTCCGGCTCCCCCGTAGCTTGTAATCACAGCGGTCATCTGCTGTGAGGGCTACTATGAGTGTGTGTGTGAGACTGCGCATGCGCGGCTGAGGGTCCCCTGTCCGAGGGCTGGGTTTAGCCTGGCCACAGTTCTCCACCGCGGTCCGGCTCCCCCGTAGCTTGTAATCACAGCGGTCATCTGCTGTGAGGGCTACTATGAGTGTGTGTGTGAGACTGCGCATGCGCGGCTGAGGGTCCCCTGTCCGAGGGCTGGGTTTAGCCTGGCCACAGTTCTCCACCGCGGTCCGGCTCCCCCGTAGCTTGTAATCACAGCGGTCATCTGCTGTGAGGGCTACTATGAGTGTGTGTGTGAGACTGCGCATGCGCGGCTGAGGGTCCCCTGTCCGAGGGCTGGGTTTAGCCTGGCCACAGTTCTCCACCGCGGTCCGGCTCCCCCGTAGCTTGTAATCACAGCGGTCATCTGCTGTGAGGGCTACTATGAGTGTGTGTGTGAGACTGCGCATGCGCGGCTGAGGGTCCCCTGTCCGAGGGCTGGGTTTAGCCTGGCCACAGTTCTCCACCGCGGTCCGGCTCCCCCGTAGCTTGTAATCACAGCGGTCATCTGCTGTGAGGGCTACTATGAGTGTGTGTGTGAGACTGCGCATGCGCGGCTGAGGGTCCCCTGTCCGAGGGCTGGGTTTAGCCTGGCCACAGTTCTCCACCGCGGTCCGGCTCCCCCGTAGCTTGTAATCACAGCGGTCATCTGCTGTGAGGGCTACTATGAGTGTGTGTGTGAGACTGCGCATGCGCGGCTGAGGGTCCCCTGTCCGAGGGCTGGGTTTAGCCTGGCCACAGTTCTCCACCGCGGTCCGGCTCCCCCGTAGCTTGTAATCACAGCGGTCATCTGCTGTGAGGGCTACTATGAGTGTGTGTGTGAGACTGCGCATGCGCGGCTGAGGGTCCCCTGTCCGAGGGCTGGGTTTAGCCTGGCCACAGTTCTCCACCGCGGTCCGGCTCCCCCGTAGCTTGTAATCACAGCGGTCATCTGCTGTGAGGCTACTATGAGTGTGTGTGTGAGACTGCGCATGCGCGGCTGAGGGTCCCCTGTCCGAGGGCTGGGTTTAGCCTGGCCACAGTTCTCCACCGCGGTCCGGCTCCCCCGTAGCTTGTAATCACAGCGGTCATCTGCTGTGAGGGCTACTATGAGTGTGTGTGTGAGACTGCGCATGCGCGGCTGAGGGTCCCCTGTCCGAGGGCTGGGTTTAGCCTGGCCACAGTTCTCCACCGCGGTCCGGCTCCCCCGTAGCTTGTAATCACAGCGGTCATCTGCTGTGAGGGCTACTATGAGTGTGTGTGTGAGACTGCGCATGCGCGGCTGAGGGTCCCCTGTCCGAGGGCTGGGTTTAGCCTGGCCACAGTTCTCCACCGCGGTCCGGCTCCCCCGTAGCTTGTAATCACAGCGGTCATCTGCTGTGAGGGCTACTATGAGTGTGTGTGTGAGACTGCGCATGCGCGGCTGAGGGTCCCCTGTCCGAGGGCTGGGTTTAGCCTGGCCACAGTTCTCCACCGCGGTCCGGCTCCCCCGTAGCTTGTAATCACAGCGGTCATCTGCTGTGAGGGCTACTATGAGTGTGTGTGTGAGACTGCGCATGCGCGGCTGAGGGTCCCCTGTCCGAGGGCTGGGTTTAGCCTGGCCACAGTTCTCCACCGCGGTCCGGCTCCCCCGTAGCTTGTAATCACAGCGGTCATCTGCTGTGAGGGCTACTATGAGTGTGTGTGTGAGACTGCGCATGCGCGGCTGAGGGTCCCCTGTCCGAGGGCTGGGTTTAGCCTGGCCACAGTTCTCCACCGCGGTCCGGCTCCCCCGTAGCTTGTAATCACAGCGGTCATCTGCTGTGAGGGCTACTATGAGTGTGTGTGTGAGACTGCGCATGCGCGGCTGAGGGTCCCCTGTCCGAGGGCTGGGTTTAGCCTGGCCACAGTTCTCCACCGCGGTCCGGCTCCCCCGTAGCTTGTAATCACAGCGGTCATCTGCTGTGAGGGCTACTATGAGTGTGTGTGTGAGACTGCGCATGCGCGGCTGAGGGTCCCCTGTCCGAGGGCTGGGTTTAGCCTGGCCACAGTTCTCCACCGCGGTCCGGCTCCCCCGTAGCTTGTAATCACAGCGGTCATCTGCCCCCAGGGCTACTATGAGTGTGTGTGTGAGACTGCGCATGCGCGGCTGAGGGTCCCCTGTCCGAGGGCTGGGTTTAGCCTGGCCACAGTTCTCCACCGCGGTCCGGCTCCCCCGTAGCTTGTAATCACAGCGGTCATCTGCTGTGAGGGCTACTATGAGTGTGTGTGTGAGACTGCGCATGCGCGGCTGAGGGTCCCCTGTCCGAGGGCTGGGTTTAGCCTGGCCACAGTTCTCCACCGCGGTCCGGCTCCCCCGTAGCTTGTAATCACAGCGGTCATCTGCTATGAGGGCTACTATGAGTGTGTGTGTGAGACTGCGCATGCGCGGCTGAGGGTCCCCTGTCCGAGGGCTGGGTTTAGCCTGGCCACAGTTCTCCACCGCGGTCCGGCTCCCCCGTAGCTTGTAATCACAGCGGTCATCTGCTGTGAGGGCTACTATGAGTGTGTGTGTGAGACTGCGCATGCGCGGCTGAGGGTCCCCTGTCCGAGGGCTGGGTTTAGCCTGGCCACAGTTCTCCACCGCGGTCCGGCTCCCCCGTAGCTTGTAATCACAGCGGTCATCTGCTGTGAGGGCTACTATGAGTGTGTGTGTGAGACTGCGCATGCGCGGCTGAGGGTCCCCTGTCCGAGGGCTGGGTTTAGCCTGGCCACAGTTCTCCACCGCGGTCCGGCTCCCCCGTAGCTTGTAATCACAGCGGTCATCTGCTGTGAGGGCTACTATGAGTGTGTGTGTGAGACTGCGCATGCGCGGCTGAGGGTCCCCTGTCCGAGGGCTGGGTTTAGCCTGGCCACAGTTCTCCACCGCGGTCCGGCTCCCCCGTAGCTTGTAATCACAGCGGTCATCTGCTGTGAGGGCTACTATGAGTGTGTGTGTGAGACTGCGCATGCGCGGCTGAGGGTCCCCTGTCCGAGGGCTGGGTTTAGCCTGGCCACAGTTCTCCACCGCGGTCCGGCTCCCCCGTAGCTTGTAATCACAGCGGTCATCTGCCCCCAGGGCTACTATGAGTGTGTGTGTGAGACTGCGCATGCGCGGCTGAGGGTCCCCTGTCCGAGGGCTGGGTTTAGCCTGGCCACAGTTCTCCACCGCGGTCCGGCTCCCCCGTAGCTTGTAATCACAGCGGTCATCTGCTGTGAGGGCTACTATGAGTGTGTGTGTGAGACTGCGCATGCGCGGCTGAGGGTCCCCTGTCCGAGGGCTGGGTTTAGCCTGGCCACAGTTCTCCACCGCGGTCCGGCTCCCCCGTAGCTTGTAATCACAGCGGTCATCTGCTGTGAGGGCTACTATGAGTGTGTGTGTGAGACTGCGCATGCGCGGCTGAGGGTCCCCTGTCCGAGGGCTGGGTTTAGCCTGGCCACAGTTCTCCACCGCGGTCCGGCTCCCCCGTAGCTTGTAATCACAGCGGTCATCTGCTGTGAGGGCTACTATGAGTGTGTGTGTGAGACTGCGCATGCGCGGCTGAGGGTCCCCTGTCCGAGGGCTGGGTTTAGCCTGGCCACAGTTCTCCACCGCGGTCCGGCTCCCCCGTAGCTTGTAATCACAGCGGTCATCTGCTGTGAGGGCTACTATGAGTGTGTGTGTGAGACTGCGCATGCGCGGCTGAGGGTCCCCTGTCCGAGGGCTGGGTTTAGCCTGGCCACAGTTCTCCACCGCGGTCCGGCTCCCCCGTAGCTTGTAATCACAGCGGTCATCTGCTGTGAGGGCTACTATGAGTGTGTGTGTGAGACTGCGCATGCGCGGCTGAGGGTCCCCTGTCCGAGGGCTGGGTTTAGCCTGGCCACAGTTCTCCACCGCGGTCCGGCTCCCCCGTAGCTTGTAATCACAGCGGTCATCTGCTGTGAGGGCTACTATGAGTGTGTGTGTGAGACTGCGCATGCGCGGCTGAGGGTCCCCTGTCCGAGGGCTGGGTTTAGCCTGGCCACAGTTCTCCACCGCGGTCCGGCTCCCCCGTAGCTTGTAATCACAGCGGTCATCTGCTGTGAGGGCTACTATGAGTGTGTGTGTGAGACTGCGCATGCGCGGCTGAGGGTCCCCTGTCCGAGGGCTGGGTTTAGCCTGGCCACAGTTCTCCACCGCGGTCCGGCTCCCCCGTAGCTTGTAATCACAGCGGTCATGCTGTGAGGGCTACTATGAGTGTGTGTGTGAGACTGCGCATGCGCGGCTGAGGGTCCCCTGTCCGAGGGCTGGGTTTAGCCTGGCCACAGTTCTCCACCGCGGTCCGGCTCCCCCGTAGCTTGTAATCACAGCGGTCATCTGCTGTGAGGGCTACTATGAGTGTGTGTGTGAGACTGCGCATGCGCGGCTGAGGGTCCCCTGTCCGAGGGCTGGGTTTAGCCTGGCCACAGTTCTCCACCGCGGTCCGGCTCCCCCGTAGCTTGTAATCACAGCGGTCATCTGCTGTGAGGGCTACTATGAGTGTGTGTGTGAGACTGCGCATGCGCGGCTGAGGGTCCCCTGTCCGAGGGCTGGGTTTAGCCTGGCCACAGTTCTCCACCGCGGTCCGGCTCCCCCGTAGCTTGTAATCACAGCGGTCATCTGCTGTGAGGGCTACTATGAGTGTGTGTGTGAGACTGCGCATGCGCGGCTGAGGGTCCCCTGTCCGAGGGCTGGGTTTAGCCTGGCCACAGTTCTCCACCGCGGTCCGGCTCCCCCGTAGCTTGTAATCACAGCGGTCATCTGCTGTGAGGGCTACTATGAGTGTGTGTGTGAGACTGCGCATGCGCGGCTGAGGGTCCCCTGTCCGAGGGCTGGGTTTAGCCTGGCCACAGTTCTCCACCGCGGTCCGGCTCCCCCGTAGCTTGTAATCACAGCGGTCATCTGCTGTGAGGGCTACTATGAGTGTGTGTGTGAGACTGCGCATGCGCGGCTGAGGGTCCCCTGTCCGAGGGCTGGGTTTAGCCTGGCCACAGTTCTCCACCGCGGTCCGGCTCCCCCGTAGCTTGTAATCACAGCGGTCATCTGCTGTGAGGGCTACTATGAGTGTGTGTGTGAGACTGCGCATGCGCGGCTGAGGGTCCCCTGTCCGAGGGCTGGGTTTAGCCTGGCCACAGTTCTCCACCGCGGTCCGGCTCCCCCGTAGCTTGTAATCACAGCGGTCATCTGCTGTGAGGGCTACTATGAGTGTGTGTGTGAGACTGCGCATGCGCGGCTGAGGGTCCCCTGTCCGAGGGCTGGGTTTAGCCTGGCCACAGTTCTCCACCGCGGTCCGGCTCCCCCGTAGCTTGTAATCACAGCGGTCATCTGCTGTGAGGGCTACTATGAGTGTGTGTGTGAGACTGCGCATGCGCGGCTGAGGGTCCCCTGTCCGAGGGCTGGGTTTAGCCTGGCCACAGTTCTCCACCGCGGTCCGGCTCCCCCGTAGCTTGTAATCACAGCGGTCATCTGCTGTGAGGGCTACTATGAGTGTGTGTGTGAGACTGCGCATGCGCGGCTGAGGGTCCCCTGTCCGAGGGCTGGGTTTAGCCTGGCCACAGTTCTCCACCGCGGTCCGGCTCCCCCGTAGCTTGTAATCACAGCGGTCATCTGCTGTGAGGGCTACTATGAGTGTGTGTGTGAGACTGCGCATGCGCGGCTGAGGGTCCCCTGTCCGAGGGCTGGGTTTAGCCTGGCCACAGTTCTCCACCGCGGTCCGGCTCCCCCGTAGCTTGTAATCACAGCGGTCATCTGCTGTGAGGGCTACTATGAGTGTGTGTGTGAGACTGCGCATGCGCGGCTGAGGGTCCCCTGTCCGAGGGCTGGGTTTAGCCTGGCCACAGTTCTCCACCGCGGTCCGGCTCCCCCGTAGCTTGTAATCACAGCGGTCATCTGCTGTGAGGGCTACTATGAGTGTGTGTGTGAGACTGCGCATGCGCGGCTGAGGGTCCCCTGTCCGAGGGCTGGGTTTAGCCTGGCCACAGTTCTCCACCGCGGTCCGGCTCCCCCGTAGCTTGTAATCACAGCGGTCATCTGCTGTGAGGGCTACTATGAGTGTGTGTGTGAGACTGCGCATGCGCGGCTGAGGGTCCCCTGTCCGAGGGCTGGGTTTAGCCTGGCCACAGTTCTCCACCGCGGTCCGGCTCCCCCGTAGCTTGTAATCACAGCGGTCATCTGCTGTGAGGGCTACTATGAGTGTGTGTGTGAGACTGCGCATGCGCGGCTGAGGGTCCCCTGTCCGAGGGCTGGGTTTAGCCTGGCCACAGTTCTCCACCGCGGTCCGGCTCCCCCGTAGCTTGTAATCACAGCGGTCATCTGCTGTGAGGGCTACTATGAGTGTGTGTGTGAGACTGCGCATGCGCGGCTGAGGGTCCCCTGTCCGAGGGCTGGGTTTAGCCTGGCCACAGTTCTCCACCGCGGTCCGGCTCCCCCGTAGCTTGTAATCACAGCGGTCATCTGCTGTGAGGGCTACTATGAGTGTGTGTGTGAGACTGCGCATGCGCGGCTGAGGGTCCCCTGTCCGAGGGCTGGGTTTAGCCTGGCCACAGTTCTCCACCGCGGTCCGGCTCCCCCGTAGCTTGTAATCACAGCGGTCATCTGCTGTGAGGGCTACTATGAGTGTGTGTGTGAGACTGCGCATGCGCGGCTGAGGGTCCCCTGTCCGAGGGCTGGGTTTAGCCTGGCCACAGTTCTCCACCGCGGTCCGGCTCCCCCGTAGCTTGTAATCACAGCGGTCATCTGCTGTGAGGGCTACTATGAGTGTGTGTGTGAGACTGCGCATGCGCGGCTGAGGGTCCCCTGTCCGAGGGCTGGGTTTAGCCTGGCCACAGTTCTCCACCGCGGTCCGGCTCCCCCGTAGCTTGTAATCACAGCGGTCATCTGCTGTGAGGGCTACTATGAGTGTGTGTGTGAGACTGCGCATGCGCGGCTGAGGGTCCCCTGTCCGAGGGCTGGGTTTAGCCTGGCCACAGTTCTCCACCGCGGTCCGGCTCCCCCGTAGCTTGTAATCACAGCGGTCATCTGCTGTGAGGGCTACTATGAGTGTGTGTGTGAGACTGCGCATGCGCGGCTGAGGGTCCCCTGTCCGAGGGCTGGGTTTAGCCTGGCCACAGTTCTCCACCGCGGTCCGGCTCCCCCGTAGCTTGTAATCACAGCGGTCATCTGCTGTGAGGGCTACTATGAGTGTGTGTGTGAGACTGCGCATGCGCGGCTGAGGGTCCCCTGTCCGAGGGCTGGGTTTAGCCTGGCCACAGTTCTCCACCGCGGTCCGGCTCCCCCGTAGCTTGTAATCACAGCGGTCATCTGCTGTGAGGGCTACTATGAGTGTGTGTGTGAGACTGCGCATGCGCGGCTGAGGGTCCCCTGTCCGAGGGCTGGGTTTAGCCTGGCCACAGTTCTCCACCGCGGTCCGGCTCCCCCGTAGCTTGTAATCACAGCGGTCATCTGCTGTGAGGGCTACTATGAGTGTGTGTGTGAGACTGCGCATGCGCGGCTGAGGGTCCCCTGTCCGAGGGCTGGGTTTAGCCTGGCCACAGTTCTCCACCGCGGTCCGGCTCCCCCGTAGCTTGTAATCACAGCGGTCATCTGCTGTGAGGGCTACTATGAGTGTGTGTGTGAGACTGCGCATGCGCGGCTGAGGGTCCCCTGTCCGAGGGCTGGGTTTAGCCTGGCCACAGTTCTCCACCGCGGTCCGGCTCCCCCGTAGCTTGTAATCACAGCGGTCATCTGCTGTGAGGGCTACTATGAGTGTGTGTGTGAGACTGCGCATGCGCGGCTGAGGGTCCCCTGTCCGAGGGCTGGGTTTAGCCTGGCCACAGTTCTCCACCGCGGTCCGGCTCCCCCGTAGCTTGTAATCACAGCGGTCATCTGCTGTGAGGGCTACTATGAGTGTGTGTGTGAGACTGCGCATGCGCGGCTGAGGGTCCCCTGTCCGAGGGCTGGGTTTAGCCTGGCCACAGTTCTCCACCGCGGTCCGGCTCCCCCGTAGCTTGTAATCACAGCGGTCATCTGCTGTGAGGGCTACTATGAGTGTGTGTGTGAGACTGCGCATGCGCGGCTGAGGGTCCCCTGTCCGAGGGCTGGGTTTAGCCTGGCCACAGTTCTCCACCGCGGTCCGGCTCCCCCGTAGCTTGTAATCACAGCGGTCATCTGCTGTGAGGGCTACTATGAGTGTGTGTGTGAGACTGCGCATGCGCGGCTGAGGGTCCCCTGTCCGAGGGCTGGGTTTAGCCTGGCCACAGTTCTCCACCGCGGTCCGGCTCCCCCGTAGCTTGTAATCACAGCGGTCATCTGCTGTGAGGGCTACTATGAGTGTGTGTGTGAGACTGCGCATGCGCGGCTGAGGGTCCCCTGTCCGAGGGCTGGGTTTAGCCTGGCCACAGTTCTCCACCGCGGTCCGGCTCCCCCGTAGCTTGTAATCACAGCGGTCATCTGCTGTGAGGGCTACTATGAGTGTGTGTGTGAGACTGCGCATGCGCGGCTGAGGGTCCCCTGTCCGAGGGCTGGGTTTAGCCTGGCCACAGTTCTCCACCGCGGTCCGGCTCCCCCGTAGCTTGTAATCACAGCGGTCATCTGCTGTGAGGGCTACTATGAGTGTGTGTGTGAGACTGCGCATGCGCGGCTGAGGGTCCCCTGTCCGAGGGCTGGGTTTAGCCTGGCCACAGTTCTCCACCGCGGTCCGGCTCCCCCGTAGCTTGTAATCACAGCGGTCATCTGCTGTGAGGGCTACTATGAGTGTGTGTGTGAGACTGCGCATGCGCGGCTGAGGGTCCCCTGTCCGAGGGCTGGGTTTAGCCTGGCCACAGTTCTCCACCGCGGTCCGGCTCCCCCGTAGCTTGTAATCACAGCGGTCATCTGCTGTGAGGGCTACTATGAGTGTGTGTGTGAGACTGCGCATGCGCGGCTGAGGGTCCCCTGTCCGAGGGCTGGGTTTAGCCTGGCCACAGTTCTCCACCGCGGTCCGGCTCCCCCGTAGCTTGTAATCACAGCGGTCATCTGCTGTGAGGCTACTATGAGTGTGTGTGTGAGACTGCGCATGCGCGGCTGAGGGTCCCCTGTCCGAGGGCTGGGTTTAGCCTGGCCACAGTTCTCCACCGCGGTCCGGCTCCCCCGTAGCTTGTAATCACAGCGGTCATCTGCTGTGAGGGCTACTATGAGTGTGTGTGTGAGACTGCGCATGCGCGGCTGAGGGTCCCCTGTCCGAGGGCTGGGTTTAGCCTGGCCACAGTTCTCCACCGCGGTCCGGCTCCCCCGTAGCTTGTAATCACAGCGGTCATCTGCTGTGAGGGCTACTATGAGTGTGTGTGTGAGACTGCGCATGCGCGGCTGAGGGTCCCCTGTCCGAGGGCTGGGTTTAGCCTGGCCACAGTTCTCCACCGCGGTCCGGCTCCCCCGTAGCTTGTAATCACAGCGGTCATCTGCTGTGAGGGCTACTATGAGTGTGTGTGTGAGACTGCGCATGCGCGGCTGAGGGTCCCCTGTCCGAGGGCTGGGTTTAGCCTGGCCACAGTTCTCCACCGCGGTCCGGCTCCCCCGTAGCTTGTAATCACAGCGGTCATCTGCTGTGAGGGCTACTATGAGTGTGTGTGTGAGACTGCGCATGCGCGGCTGAGGGTCCCCTGTCCGAGGGCTGGGTTTAGCCTGGCCACAGTTCTCCACCGCGGTCCGGCTCCCCCGTAGCTTGTAATCACAGCGGTCAGCTGCTGTGAGGGCTACTATGAGTGTGTGTGTGAGACTGCGCATGCGCGGCTGAGGGTCCCCTGTCCGAGGGCTGGGTTTAGCCTGGCCACAGTTCTCCACCGCGGTCCGGCTCCCCCGTAGCTTGTAATCACAGCGGTCATCTGCTGTGAGGGCTACTATGAGTGTGTGTGTGAGACTGCGCATGCGCGGCTGAGGGTCCCCTGTCCGAGGGCTGGGTTTAGCCTGGCCACAGTTCTCCACCGCGGTCCGGCTCCCCCGTAGCTTGTAATCACAGCGGTCATCTGCTAGGGCTACTATGAGTGTGTGTGTGAGACTGCGCATGCGCGGCTGAGGGTCCCCTGTCCGAGGGCTGGGTTTAGCCTGGCCACAGTTCTCCACCGCGGTCCGGCTCCCCCGTAGCTTGTAATCACAGCGGTCATCTGCTGTGAGGGCTACTATGAGTGTGTGTGTGAGACTGCGCATGCGCGGCTGAGGGTCCCCTGTCCGAGGGCTGGGTTTAGCCTGGCCACAGTTCTCCACCGCGGTCCGGCTCCCCCGTAGCTTGTAATCACAGCGGTCATCTGCTGTGAGGGCTACTATGAGTGTGTGTGTGAGACTGCGCATGCGCGGCTGAGGGTCCCCTGTCCGAGGGCTGGGTTTAGCCTGGCCACAGTTCTCCACCGCGGTCCGGCTCCCCCGTAGCTTGTAATCACAGCGGTCATCTGCTGTGAGGGCTACTATGAGTGTGTGTGTGAGACTGCGCATGCGCGGCTGAGGGTCCCCTGTCCGAGGGCTGGGTTTAGCCTGGCCACAGTTCTCCACCGCGGTCCGGCTCCCCCGTAGCTTGTAATCACAGCGGTCATCTGCTGTGAGGGCTACTATGAGTGTGTGTGTGAGACTGCGCATGCGCGGCTGAGGGTCCCCTGTCCGAGGGCTGGGTTTAGCCTGGCCACAGTTCTCCACCGCGGTCCGGCTCCCCCGTAGCTTGTAATCACAGCGGTCAGCTGCTGTGAGGGCTACTATGAGTGTGTGTGTGAGACTGCGCATGCGCGGCTGAGGGTCCCCTGTCCGAGGGCTGGGTTTAGCCTGGCCACAGTTCTCCACCGCGGTCCGGCTCCCCCGTAGCTTGTAATCACAGCGGTCAGCTGCTGTGAGGGCTACTATGAGTGTGTGTGTGAGACTGCGCATGCGCGGCTGAGGGTCCCCTGTCCGAGGGCTGGGTTTAGCCTGGCCACAGTTCTCCACCGCGGTCCGGCTCCCCCGTAGCTTGTAATCACAGCGGTCATCTGCTGTGAGGGCTACTATGAGTGTGTGTGTGAGACTGCGCATGCGCGGCTGAGGGTCCCCTGTCCGAGGGCTGGGTTTAGCCTGGCCACAGTTCTCCACCGCGGTCCGGCTCCCCCGTAGCTTGTAATCACAGCGGTCATCTGCTGTGAGGGCTACTATGAGTGTGTGTGTGAGACTGCGCATGCGCGGCTGAGGGTCCCCTGTCCGAGGGCTGGGTTTAGCCTGGCCACAGTTCTCCACCGCGGTCCGGCTCCCCCGTAGCTTGTAATCACAGCGGTCATCTGCTGTGAGGGCTACTATGAGTGTGTGTGTGAGACTGCGCATGCGCGGCTGAGGGTCCCCTGTCCGAGGGCTGGGTTTAGCCTGGCCACAGTTCTCCACCGCGGTCCGGCTCCCCCGTAGCTTGTAATCACAGCGGTCAGCTGCTGTGAGGGCTACTATGAGTGTGTGTGTGAGACTGCGCATGCGCGGCTGAGGGTCCCCTGTCCGAGGGCTGGGTTTAGCCTGGCCACAGTTCTCCACCGCGGTCCGGCTCCCCCGTAGCTTGTAATCACAGCGGTCATCTGCTGTGAGGGCTACTATGAGTGTGTGTGTGAGACTGCGCATGCGCGGCTGAGGGTCCCCTGTCCGAGGGCTGGGTTTAGCCTGGCCACAGTTCTCCACCGCGGTCCGGCTCCCCCGTAGCTTGTAATCACAGCGGTCATCTGCTGTGAGGGCTACTATGAGTGTGTGTGTGAGACTGCGCATGCGCGGCTGAGGGTCCCCTGTCCGAGGGCTGGGTTTAGCCTGGCCACAGTTCTCCACCGCGGTCCGGCTCCCCCGTAGCTTGTAATCACAGCGGTCATCTGCTGTGAGGGCTACTATGAGTGTGTGTGTGAGACTGCGCATGCGCGGCTGAGGGTCCCCTGTCCGAGGGCTGGGTTTAGCCTGGCCACAGTTCTCCACCGCGGTCCGGCTCCCCCGTAGCTTGTAATCACAGCGGTCATCTGCTGTGAGGGCTACTATGAGTGTGTGTGTGAGACTGCGCATGCGCGGCTGAGGGTCCCCTGTCCGAGGGCTGGGTTTAGCCTGGCCACAGTTCTCCACCGCGGTCCGGCTCCCCCGTAGCTTGTAATCACAGCGGTCATCTGCTGTGAGGGCTACTATGAGTGTGTGTGTGAGACTGCGCATGCGCGGCTGAGGGTCCCCTGTCCGAGGGCTGGGTTTAGCCTGGCCACAGTTCTCCACCGCGGTCCGGCTCCCCCGTAGCTTGTAATCACAGCGGTCAGCTGCTGTGAGGGCTACTATGAGTGTGTGTGTGAGACTGCGCATGCGCGGCTGAGGGTCCCCTGTCCGAGGGCTGGGTTTAGCCTGGCCACAGTTCTCCACCGCGGTCCGGCTCCCCCGTAGCTTGTAATCACAGCGGTCATCTGCTGTGAGGGCTACTATGAGTGTGTGTGTGAGACTGCGCATGCGCGGCTGAGGGTCCCCTGTCCGAGGGCTGGGTTTAGCCTGGCCACAGTTCTCCACCGCGGTCCGGCTCCCCCGTAGCTTGTAATCACAGCGGTCATCTGCTGTGAGGGCTACTATGAGTGTGTGTGTGAGACTGCGCATGCGCGGCTGAGGGTCCCCTGTCCGAGGGCTGGGTTTAGCCTGGCCACAGTTCTCCACCGCGGTCCGGCTCCCCCGTAGCTTGTAATCACAGCGGTCAGCTGCTGTGAGGGCTACTATGAGTGTGTGTGTGAGACTGCGCATGCGCGGCTGAGGGTCCCCTGTCCGAGGGCTGGGTTTAGCCTGGCCACAGTTCTCCACCGCGGTCCGGCTCCCCCGTAGCTTGTAATCACAGCGGTCATCTGCTGTGAGGGCTACTATGAGTGTGTGTGTGAGACTGCGCATGCGCGGCTGAGGGTCCCCTGTCCGAGGGCTGGGTTTAGCCTGGCCACAGTTCTCCACCGCGGTCCGGCTCCCCCGTAGCTTGTAATCACAGCGGTCATCTGCTGTGAGGGCTACTATGAGTGTGTGTGTGAGACTGCGCATGCGCGGCTGAGGGTCCCCTGTCCGAGGGCTGGGTTTAGCCTGGCCACAGTTCTCCACCGCGGTCCGGCTCCCCCGTAGCTTGTAATCACAGCGGTCAGCTGCTGTGAGGGCTACTATGAGTGTGTGTGTGAGACTGCGCATGCGCGGCTGAGGGTCCCCTGTCCGAGGGCTGGGTTTAGCCTGGCCACAGTTCTCCACCGCGGTCCGGCTCCCCCGTAGCTTGTAATCACAGCGGTCATCTGCTGTGAGGGCTACTATGAGTGTGTGTGTGAGACTGCGCATGCGCGGCTGAGGGTCCCCTGTCCGAGGGCTGGGTTTAGCCTGGCCACAGTTCTCCACCGCGGTCCGGCTCCCCCGTAGCTTGTAATCACAGCGGTCATCTGCCCCAGGGCTACTATGAGTGTGTGTGTGAGACTGCGCATGCGCGGCTGAGGGTCCCCTGTCCGAGGGCTGGGTTTAGCCTGGCCACAGTTCTCCACCGCGGTCCGGCTCCCCCGTAGCTTGTAATCACAGCGGTCATCTGCTGTGAGGGCTACTATGAGTGTGTGTGTGAGACTGCGCATGCGCGGCTGAGGGTCCCCTGTCCGAGGGCTGGGTTTAGCCTGGCCACAGTTCTCCACCGCGGTCCGGCTCCCCCGTAGCTTGTAATCACAGCGGTCATCTGCTATGAGGGCTACTATGAGTGTGTGTGTGAGACTGCGCATGCGCGGCTGAGGGTCCCCTGTCCGAGGGCTGGGTTTAGCCTGGCCACAGTTCTCCACCGCGGTCCGGCTCCCCCGTAGCTTGTAATCACAGCGGTCAGCTGCTGTGAGGGCTACTATGAGTGTGTGTGTGAGACTGCGCATGCGCGGCTGAGGGTCCCCTGTCCGAGGGCTGGGTTTAGCCTGGCCACAGTTCTCCACCGCGGTCCGGCTCCCCCGTAGCTTGTAATCACAGCGGTCATCTGCCCCCAGGGCTACTATGAGTGTGTGTGTGAGACTGCGCATGCGTGGCTGAGGGTCCCCTGTCCGAGGGCTGGGTTTAGCCTGGCCACAGTTCTCCACCGCGGTCCGGCTCCCCCGTAGCTTGTAATCACAGCGGTCATCTGCTGTGAGGGCTACTATGAGTGTGTGTGTGTGTGTGAGACATCGCATGCGGCTGAGGGTCCCCTGTCCGAGGGCTGGGTTTAGCCTGGCCACAGTTCTCCACCGCGGTCCGGCTCCCCCGTAGCTTGTAATCACAGCGGTCAGCTGCTGTGAGGGCTACTATGAGTGTGTGTGTGAGACTGCGCATGCGCGGCTGAGGGTCCCCTGTCCGAGGGCTGGGTTTAGCCTGGCCACAGTTCTCCACCGCGGTCCGGCTCCCCCGTAGCTTGTAATCACAGCGGTCATCTGCTGTGAGGGCTACTATGAGTGTGTGTGTGAGACTGCGCATGCGCGGCTGAGGGTCCCCTGTCCGAGGGCTGGGTTTAGCCTGGCCACAGTTCTCCACCGCGGTCCGGCTCCCCCGTAGCTTGTAATCACAGCGGTCATCTGCTGTGAGGGCTACTATGAGTGTGTGTGTGAGACTGCGCATGCGCGGCTGAGGGTCCCCTGTCCGAGGGCTGGGTTTAGCCTGGCCACAGTTCTCCACCGCGGTCCGGCTCCCCCGTAGCTTGTAATCACAGCGGTCAGCTGCTGTGAGGGCTACTATGAGTGTGTGTGTGAGACTGCGCATGCGCGGCTGAGGGTCCCCTGTCCGAGGGCTGGGTTTAGCCTGGCCACAGTTCTCCACCGCGGTCCGGCTCCCCCGTAGCTTGTAATCACAGCGGTCATCTGCTGTGAGGGCTACTATGAGTGTGTGTGTGAGACTGCGCATGCGCGGCTGAGGGTCCCCTGTCCGAGGGCTGGGTTTAGCCTGGCCACAGTTCTCCACCGCGGTCCGGCTCCCCCGTAGCTTGTAATCACAGCGGTCATCTGCTGTGAGGGCTACTATGAGTGTGTGTGTGAGACTGCGCATGCGCGGCTGAGGGTCCCCTGTCCGAGGGCTGGGTTTAGCCTGGCCACAGTTCTCCACCGCGGTCCGGCTCCCCCGTAGCTTGTAATCACAGCGGTCATCTGCTGTGAGGGCTACTATGAGTGTGTGTGTGAGACTGCGCATGCGCGGCTGAGGGTCCCCTGTCCGAGGGCTGGGTTTAGCCTGGCCACAGTTCTCCACCGCGGTCCGGCTCCCCCGTAGCTTGTAATCACAGCGGTCATCTGCTGTGAGGGCTACTATGAGTGTGTGTGTGAGACTGCGCATGCGCGGCTGAGGGTCCCCTGTCCGAGGGCTGGGTTTAGCCTGGCCACAGTTCTCCACCGCGGTCCGGCTCCCCCGTAGCTTGTAATCACAGCGGTCATCTGCTGTGAGGGCTACTATGAGTGTGTGTGTGAGACTGCGCATGCGCGGCTGAGGGTCCCCTGTCCGAGGGCTGGGTTTAGCCTGGCCACAGTTCTCCACCGCGGTCCGGCTCCCCCGTAGCTTGTAATCACAGCGGTCATCTGCTATGAGGGCTACTATGAGTGTGTGTGTGAGACTGCGCATGCGCGGCTGAGGGTCCCCTGTCCGAGGGCTGGGTTTAGCCTGGCCACAGTTCTCCACCGCGGTCCGGCTCCCCCGTAGCTTGTAATCACAGCGGTCATCTGCTGTGAGGGCTACTATGAGTGTGTGTGTGAGACTGCGCATGCGCGGCTGAGGGTCCCCTGTCCGAGGGCTGGTTTAGCCTGGCCACAGTTCTCCACCGCGGTCCGGCTCCCCCGTAGCTTGTAATCACAGCGGTCAGCTACTGTGAGGGCTACTATGAGTGTGTGTGTGAGACTGCGCATGCGCGGCTGAGGGTCCCCTGTCCGAGGGCTGGGTTTAGCCTGGCCACAGTTCTCCACCGCGGTCCGGCTCCCCCGTAGCTTGTAATCACAGCGGTCATCTGCTGTGAGGGCTACTATGAGTGTGTGTGTGAGACTGCGCATGCGCGGCTGAGGGTCCCCTGTCCGAGGGCTGGGTTTAGCCTGGCCACAGTTCTCCACCGCGGTCCGGCTCCCCCGTAGCTTGTAATCACAGCGGTCATCTGCTGTGAGGGCTACTATGAGTGTGTGTGTGAGACTGCGCATGCGCGGCTGAGGGTCCCCTGTCCGAGGGCTGGGTTTAGCCTGGCCACAGTTCTCCACCGCGGTCCGGCTCCCCCGTAGCTTGTAATCACAGCGGTCATCTGCTGTGAGGGCTACTATGAGTGTGTGTGTGAGACTGCGCATGCGCGGCTGAGGGTCCCCTGTCCGAGGGCTGGGTTTAGCCTGGCCACAGTTCTCCACCGCGGTCCGGCTCCCCCGTAGCTTGTAATCACAGCGGTCATCTGCTGTGAGGGCTACTATGAGTGTGTGTGTGAGACTGCGCATGCGCGGCTGAGGGTCCCCTGTCCGAGGGCTGGGTTTAGCCTGGCCACAGTTCTCCACCGCGGTCCGGCTCCCCCGTAGCTTGTAATCACAGCGGTCATCTGCTGTGAGCTACTATGAGTGTGTGTGTGAGACTGCGCATGCGTGGCTGAGGGTCCCCTGTCCGAGGGCTGGGTTTAGCCTGGCCACAGTTCTCCACCGCGGTCCGGCTCCCCCGTAGCTTGTAATCACAGCGGTCATCTGCTGTGAGGGCTACTATGAGTGTGTGTGTGAGACTGCGCATGCGCGGCTGAGGGTCCCCTGTCCGAGGGCTGGGTTTAGCCTGGCCACAGTTCTCCACCGCGGTCCGGCTCCCCCGTAGCTTGTAATCACAGCGGTCAGCTGCTATGAGGCTACTATGAGTGTGTGTGTGTGACTGCGCATGCGCGGCTGAGGGTCCCCTGTCCGAGGGCTGGGTTTAGCCTGGCCACAGTTCTCCACCGCGGTCCGGCTCCCCCGTAGCTTGTAATCACAGCGGTCAGCTGCTGTGAGGGCTACTATGAGTGTGTGTGTGAGACTGCGCATGCGCGGCTGAGGGTCCCCTGTCCGAGGGCTGGGTTTAGCCTGGCCACAGTTCTCCACCGCGGTCCGGCTCCCCCGTAGCTTGTAATCACAGCGGTCATCTGCTGCCCCAGGGCTACTATGAGTGTGTGTGTGAGACTGCGCATGCGTGGCTGAGGGTCCCCTGTCCGAGGGCTGGGTTTAGCCTGGCCACAGTTCTCCACCGCGGTCCGGCTCCCCCGTAGCTTGTAATCACAGCGGTCATCTACTGTGAGGGCTACTATGAGTGTGTGTGTGTGGACTGCGCATGCGCGGCTGAGGGTCCCCTGTCCGAGGGCTGGGTTTAGCCTGGCCACAGTTCTCCACCGCGGTCCGGCTCCCCCGTAGCTTGTAATCACAGCGGTCAGCTGCTGTGAGGGCTACTATGAGTGTGTGTGTGAGACTGCGCATGCGCGGCTGAGGGTCCCCTGTCCGAGGGCTGGGTTTAGCCTGGCCACAGTTCTCCACCGCGGTCCGGCTCCCCCGTAGCTTGTAATCACAGCGGTCAGCTGCTGTGAGGGCTACTATGAGTGTGTGTGTGAGACTGCGCATGCGCGGCTGAGGGTCCCCTGTCCGAGGGCTGGGTTTAGCCTGGCCACAGTTCTCCACCGCGGTCCGGCTCCCCCGTAGCTTGTAATCACAGCGGTCATCTGCATGAGGGCTACTATGAGTGTGTGTGTGAGACTGCGCATGCGGCTGAGGGTCCCCTGTCCGAGGGCTGGGTTTAGCCTGGCCACAGTTCTCCACCGCGGTCCGGCTCCCCCGTAGCTTGTAATCACAGCGGTCATCTGCCCCCAGGGCTACTATGAGTGTGTGTGTGAGACTGCGCATGTGTGGCTGAGGGTCCCCTGTCCGAGGGCTGGGTTTAGCCTGGCCACAGTTCTCCACCGCGGTCCGGCTCCCCCGTAGCTTGTAATCACAGCGGTCAGCTGCTGTGAGGGCTACTATGAGTGTGTGTGTGAGACTGCGCATGCGCGGCTGAGGGTCCCCTGTCCGAGGGCTGGGTTTAGCCTGGCCACAGTTCTCCACCGCGGTCCGGCTCCCCCGTAGCTTGTAATCACAGCGGTCATCTGCTGTGAGGGCTACTATGAGTGTGTGTGTGAGACTGCGCATGCGCGGCTGAGGGTCCCCTGTCCGAGGGCTGGGTTTAGCCTGGCCACAGTTCTCCACCGCGGTCCGGCTCCCCCGTAGCTTGTAATCACAGCGGTCATCTGCTGTGAGGGCTACTATGAGTGTGTGTGTGAGACTGCGCATGCGCGGCTGAGGGTCCCCTGTCCGAGGGCTGGGTTTAGCCTGGCCACAGTTCTCCACCGCGGTCCGGCTCCCCCGTAGCTTGTAATCACAGCGGTCATCTGCCCCGGGCTACTATGAGTGTGTGTGTGAGACTGCGCATGCGGGCTGAGGGTCCCCTGTCCGAGGGCTGGGTTTAGCCTGGCCACAGTTCTCCACCGCGGTCCGGCTCCCCGTAGCTTGTAATCACAGCGGTCATCTACTGTGAGGGCTACTATGAGTGTGTGTTGTGGACTGCGCATGCGCGGCTGAGGGTCCCCTGTCCGAGGCTGGGTTTAGCCTGGCCACAGTTCTCCACCGCGGTCCGGCTCCCCCGTAGCTTGTAATCACAGCGGTCAGCTGCTGTGAGGGCTACTATGAGTGTGTGTGAGACTGCGCATGCGCGGCTGAGGGTCCCCTGTCCGAGGGCTGGGTTTAGCCTGGCCACAGTTCTCCACCGCGGTCCGCTCCCCCGTAGCTTGTAATCACAGCGGTCAGCTGCTGTGAGGCTACTATGAGTGTGTATGTGTGTGTGTGTGACATCGCATGCGCGGCTGAGGGTCCCCTGTCCGAGGGCTGGGTTTAGCCTGGCCACAGTTCTCCACCGCGGTCCGGCTCCCCCGTAGCTTCTAATCACAGCGGTCAGCTGCTGTGAGGTACTATGAGTGTGTATGTGAGACTGCGCATGCGCGGCTGAGGGTCCCCTGTCCGAGGGCTGGGTTTAGCCTGGCCACAGTTCTCCACCGCGGTCCGGCTCCCCCGTAGCTTGTAATCACAGCGGTCATCTGCTGTGAGGGCTACTATGAGTGTGTGTGTGAGACTGCGCATGTGTGGCTGAGGGTCCCCTGTCCGAGGGCTGGGTTTAGCCTGGCCACAGTTCTCCACCGCGGTCCGGCTCCCCCGTAGCTTGTAATCACAGCGGTCATCTACTGTGAGGGCTACTATGAGTGTGTGTGTGTGTGAGACATCGCATGCGCGGCTGAGGGTCCCCTGTCCGAGGGCTGGTTTTAGCCTGGCCACAGTTCTCCACCGCGGTCCGGCTCCCCCGTAGCTTGTAATCACAGCGGTCAGCTGCTGTGAGGGCTACTATGAGTGTGTATGTGAGACTGCGCATGCGCGGCTGAGGGTCCCCTGTCCGAGGGCTGGGTTTAGCCTGGCCACAGTTCTCCACCGCGGTCCGGCTCCCCCGTAGCTTGTAATCACAGCGGTCATCTATGTGGGGCTACTATGAGTTGTGTGTGAGACTGCGCATGCGCGGCTGAGGGTCCCCTGTCCGAGGGCTGGGTTTAGCCTGGCCACAGTTCTCCACCGCGGTCCGGCTCCCCCGTAGCTTGTAATCACAGCGGTCAGCTGCTGTGAGGGCTACTATGAGTGTGTGTGTGTGTGTGTGTGACATCGCATGCGCGCTGAGGGTCCCCTGTCCGAGGGCTGGGTTTAGCCTGGCCACAGTTCTCCACCGCGGTCCGGCTCCCCCGTAGCTTCTAATCACAGCGGTCAGCTGCTGTGAGGGCTACTATGAGTGTGTGTGTGAGACTGCGCATGCGCGGCTGAGGGTCCCCTGTCCGAGGGCTGGGTTTAGCCTGGCCACAGTTCTCCACCGCGGTCCGGCTCCCCCGTAGCTTGTAATCACAGCGGTCATCTGCCCCCAGGGCTACTATGAGTGTGTGTGTGAGACTGCGCATGTGTGGCTGAGGGTCCCCTGTCCGAGGGCTGGGTTTAGCCTGGCCACAGTTCTCCACCGCGGTCCGGCTCCCCCGTAGCTTGTAATCACAGCGGTCATCTACTGTGAGGGCTACTATGAGTGTGTGTGTGAGACTGCGCATGCGCGGCTGAGGGTCCCCTGTCCGAGGGCTGGGTTTAGCCTGGCCACAGTTCTCCACCGCGGTCCGGCTCCCCCGTAGCTTGTAATCACAGCGGTCAGCTACTGTGAGGGCTACTATGAGTGTGTGTGTGAGACTGCGCATGCGCGGCTGAGGGTCCCCTGTCCGAGGGCTGGGTTTAGCCTGGCCACAGTTCTCCACCGCGGTCCGGCTCCCCCGTAGCTTGTAATCACAGCGGTCAGCTGCTGTGAGGGCTACTAAGTGTGTGTGTGAGACTGCGCATGCGCGGCTGAGGGTCCCCTGTCCGAGGGCTGGGTTTAGCCTGGCCACAGTTCTCCACCGCGGTCCGGCTCCCCCGTAGCTTGTAATCACAGCGGTCATCTACTGTGAGGGCTACTATGAGTGTGTGTGTGAGACTGCGCATGCGCGGCTGAGGGTCCCCTGTCCGAGGGCTGGGTTTAGCCTGGCCACAGTTCTCCACCGCGGTCCGGCTCCCCGTAGCTTGTAATCACAGCGGTCATCTGCTGTGAGGGCTACTATGAGTGTGTGTGTGAGACTGCGCATGCGCGGCTGAGGGTCCCCTGTCCGAGGGCTGGGTTTAGCCTGGCCACAGTTCTCCACCGCGGTCCGGCTCCCCCGTAGCTTGTAATCACAGCGGTCAGCTGCTATGAGGGTACTATGAGTGTGTGTGTGTGTGTGTGAGACTCGCATGCGCGGCTGAGGGTCCCCTGTCCGAGGGCTGGTTTTAGCCTGGCCACAGTTCTCCACCGCGGTCCGGCTCCCCCGTAGCTTGTAATCACAGCGGTCATCTGCTGTGAGGCTACTATGAGTGTGTGTGTGAGACTGCGCATGCGCGGCTGAGGGTCCCCTGTCCGAGGGCTGGGTTTAGCCTGGCCACAGTTCTCCACCGCGGTCCGGCTCCCCCGTAGCTTGTAATCACAGCGGTCAGCTGCCCCAGGGCTACTATGAGTGTGTGTGTGAGACTGCGCATGTGGCTGAGGGTCCCCTGTCCGAGGGCTGGGTTTAGCCTGGCCACAGTTCTCCACCGCGGTCCGGCTCCCCCGTAGCTTGTAATCACAGCGGTCAGCTACTGTGAGGGCTACTATGAGTGTGTGTGTGAGACTGCGCATGCGCGGCTGAGGGTCCCCTGTCCGAGGGCTGGTTTAGCCTGGCCACAGTTCTCCACCGCGGTCCGGCTCCCCCGTAGCTTGTAATCACAGCGGTCAGCTGCTATGAGGCTACTATGAGTGTGTGTGTGTGAGACTCGCATGCGCGGCTGAGGGTCCCCTGTCCGAGGGCTGGTTTAGCCTGGCCACAGTTCTCCACCGCGGTCCGGCTCCCCCGTAGCTTGTAATCACAGCGGTCAGCTGCTGTGAGGGCTACTATGAGTGTGTGTGTGAGACTGCGCATGCGCGGCTGAGGGTCCCCTGTCCGAGGGCTGGGTTTAGCCTGGCCACAGTTCTCCACCGCGGTCCGGCTCCCCCGTAGTGCTTGTAATCACAGCGGTCATCTGCCCCCAGGGCTACTATGAGTGTGTGTGTGACTGCGCATGTGTGGCTGAGGGTCCCCTGTCCGAGGGCTGGGTTTAGCCTGGCCACAGTTCTCCACCGCGGTCCGGCTCCCCCGTAGCTTGTAATCACAGCGGTCAGCTGCCCCCGGGCTACTATGAGTGTGTGTGTGTGTGTGTGTGAGACATCGCATGCGCGGCTGAGGGTCCCCTGTCCGAGGGCTGGGTTTAGCCTGGCCACAGTTCTCCACCGCGGTCCGGCTCCCCCGTAGCTTGTAATCACAGCGGTCAGCTGCTGTGAGGGCTACTATGAGTGTGTGTGTGAGACTGCGCATGCGCGGCTGAGGGTCCCCTGTCCGAGGGCTGGGTTTAGCCTGGCCACAGTTCTCCACCGCGGTCCGGCTCCCCGTAGCTTGTAATCACAGCGGTCAGCTGCCCCCAGGGCTACTATGAGTGTGTGTGTGAGACTGCGCGTATGTGTGGCTGAGGGTCCCCTGTCCGAGGGCTGGGTTTAGCCTGGCCACAGTTCTCCACCGCGGTCCGGCTCCCCCGTAGCTTGTAATCACAGCGGTCATCTGCTGTGAGGGCTACTATGAGTGTGTGTGTGAGACTGCGCATGCATGCGCGGCTGAGGGTCCCCTGTCCGAGGGCTGGGTTTAGCCTGGCCACAGTTCTCCACCGCGGTCCGGCTCCCCCGTCTTGTAATCACAGCGGTCAGCTGCTGTGAGGGCTACTATGAGTGTGGTGTGAGACTGCGCATGCGCGGCTGAGGGTCCCCTGTCCGAGGGCTGGGTTTAGCCTGGCCACAGTTCTCCACCGCGGTCCGGCTCCCCCGTAGCTTGTAATCACAGCGGTCAGCTGCTGTGAGGGCTACTATGAGTGTGTGTGTGAGACTGCGCATGCGCGGCTGAGGGTCCCCTGTCCGAGGCTGGTTTAGCCTGGCCACAGTTCTCCACCGCGGTCCGGCTCCCCGTAGCTTGTAATCACAGCGGTCAGCTCTGTGAGGGCTACTATGAGTGTGTGTGTGAGACTGCGCATGCGCGGCTGAGGGTCCCCTGTCCGAGGGCTGGGTTTAGCCTGGCCACAGTTCTCCACCGCGGTCCGGCCCCCCGTAGCTTGTAATCACAGCGGTCATCTACTGTGAGGGCTACTATGAGTGTGTGTGTGAGACTGCGCATGCGCGGCTGAGGGTCCCCTGTCCGAGGGCTGGGTTTAGCCTGGCCACAGTTCTCCACCGCGGTCCGGCTCCCCGTAGCTTGTAATCACAGCGGTCAGCTGCCCCCAGGGCTACTATGAGTGTGTGTGTGAGACTGCGCATGCGCGGCTGAGGGTCCCCTGTCCGAGGGCTGGGTTTAGCCTGGCCACAGTTCTCCACCGCGGTCCGGCTCCCCCGTAGCTTGTAATCACAGCGGTCAGCTGCTGTGAGGGCTACTATGAGTGTGTGTGTGAGACTGCGCATGCGCGGCTGAGGGTCCCCTGTCCGAGGGCTGGGTTTAGCCTGGCCACAGTTCTCCACCGCGGTCCGGCTCCCCCGTAGCTTGTAATCACAGCGGTCAGCTGCTATGAGGGCTACTATGAGTGTGTGTGTGTGTGTGTGTGCGACATCGCATGCGCGGCTGAGGGTCCCCTGTCCGAGGGCTGGGTTTAGCCTGGCCACAGTTCTCCACCGCGGTCCGGCTCCCCCGTAGCTTGTAATCACAGCGGTCAGCTGCTGTGAGGGCTACTATGAGTGGTGTGTGTGAGACTGCGCATGCGCGGCTGAGGGTCCCCTGTCCGAGGGCTGGGTTTAGCCTGGCCACAGTTCTCCACCGCGGTCCGGCTCCCCCGTAGCTTGTAATCACAGCGGTCATCTGCTGTGGCTACTATGAGTGTGTGTGTGAGACTGCGCATGCGCGGCTGAGGGTCCCCTGTCCGAGGGCTGGGTTTAGCCTGGCCACAGTTCTCCACCGCGGTCCGGCTCCCCCGTAGCTTGTAATCACAGCGGTCATCTACTGTGAGGGCTACTATGAGTGTGTGTGTGAGATGCGCATGCGCGGCTGAGGGTCCCCTGTCCGAGGGCTGGGTTTAGCCTGGCCACAGTTCTCCACCGCGGTCCGGCTCCCCCGTAGCTTGTAATCACAGCGGTCAGCTGCCCCCAGGGCTACTATGAGTGTGTGTGTGAGACTGCGCATGGTGGCTGAGGGTCCCCTGTCCGAGGCTGGGTTTAGCCTGGCCACAGTTCTCCACCGCGGTCCGCTCCCCCGTAGCTTGTAATCACAGCGGTCGCTACTGTGAGGGCTACTATGAGTGTGTGTGTGAGACTGCGCATGCGCGGCTGAGGGTCCCCTGTCCGAGGGCTGGGTTTAGCCTGGCCACAGTTCTCCACCGCGGTCCGGCTCCCCCGTAGCTTGTAATCACAGCGGTCAGCTGCTATGGGCTACTATGATGTGTGTGTGTGTGTGACATCGCATGCGCGGCTGAGGGTCCCCTGTCCGAGGGCTGGGTTTAGCCTGGCCACAGTTCTCCACCGCGGTCCGGCTCCCCCGTAGCTTCTAATCACAGCGGTCAGCTGCTGTGAGGGCTACTATGAGTGTGTATGTGAGACTGCGCATGCGCGGCTGAGGGTCCCCTGTCCGAGGGCTGGGTTTAGCCTGGCCACAGTTCTCCACCGCGGTCCGGCTCCCCCGTAGCTTGTAATCACAGCGGTCATCTGCCCCCAGGGCTACTATGAGTGTGTGTGTGAGACTGCGCATGTGTGGCTGAGGGTCCCCTGTCCGAGGGCTGGGTTAGCCTGGCCACAGTTCTCCACCGCGGTCCGGCTCCCCCGTAGCTTGTAATCACAGCGGTCATCTACTGTGAGGGCTACTATGAGTGTGTGTGTGAGACTGCGCATGCGCGGCTGAGGGTCCCCTGTCCGAGGGCTGGGTTTAGCCTGGCCACAGTTCTCCACCGCGGTCCGGCTCCCCCGTAGCTTGTAATCACAGCGGTCAGCTGCTGTGAGGGCTACTATGAGTGTGTTGTGTGAGACTGCGCATGCGCGGCTGAGGGTCCCCTGTCCGAGGGCTGGGTTTAGCCTGGCCACAGTTCTCCACCGCGGTCCGGCTCCCCCGTAGCTTGTAATCACAGCGGTCAGCTGCTGTGAGGGCTATATGAGTGTGTGTATGTGAGACTGCGCATGCGCGGCTGAGGGTCCCCTGTCCGAGGGCTGGGTTTAGCCTGGCCACAGTTCTCCACCGCGGTCCGGCTCCCCCGTAGCTTGTAATCACAGCGGTCATCTGCTGTGAGGGCTACTATGAGTGTGTGTGTGTGTGAGACTCGCATGCGCGGCTGAGGGTCCCCTGTCCGAGGGCTGGGTTTAGCCTGGCCACAGTTCTCCACCGCGGTCCGGCTCCCCCGTAGCTTGTAATCACAGCGGTCAGCTGCTGGGCTACTATGTGTGTGTGTGTGTGTGTGAGACTGCGCATGCGCGGCTGAGGGTCCCCTGTCCGAGGGCTGGGTTTAGCCTGGCCACAGTTCTCCACCGCGGTCCGGCTCCCCCGTAGCTTGTAATCACAGCGGTCAGCTGCTGTGAGGGCTACTATGAGTGTGTGTGTGAGACTGCGCATGCGCGGCTGAGGGTCCCCTGTCCGAGGGCTGGGTTTAGCCTGGCCACAGTTCTCCACCGCGGTCCGGCTCCCCCGTAGCTTGTAATCACAGCGGTCATCTGCCCCCAGGGCTACTATGAGTGTGTGTGTGAGACTGCTATGCGCGGCTGAGGGTCCCCTGTCCGAGGGCTGGGTTTAGCCTGGCCACAGTTCTCCACCGCGGTCCGGCTCCCCCGTAGCTTGTAATCACAGCGGTCAGCTACTGTGAGGGCTACTATGAGTGTGTGTGTGAGACTGCGCATGCGCGGCTGAGGGTCCCCTGTCCGAGGGCTGGGTTTAGCCTGGCCACAGTTCTCCACCGCGGTCCGGCTCCCCCGTAGCTTGTAATCACAGCGGTCAGCTGCTGTGAGGGCTACTATGAGTGTGTGTGTGAGACTGCGCATGCGCGGCTGAGGGTCCCCTGTCCGAGGGCTGGGTTTAGCCTGGCCACAGTTCTCCACCGCGGTCCGGCTCCCCCGTAGCTTGTAATCACAGCGGTCAGCTGCTGTGAGGCTACTATGAGTGTGTGTGTGTGTGAGACTGCGCATGCGCGCTGAGGGTCCCCTGTCCGAGGGCTGGGTTTAGCCTGGCCACAGTTCTCCACCGCGGTCCGGCTCCCCCGTAGCTTGTAATCACAGCGGTCAGCTGCTGTGAGGCTACTAGAGTGTGTGTGTGTGTG